>JAQIVZ010000392.1:0-72071 GCA_034700945.1 Arrhopalites spinosus
TAATCTTTTAACATGGTAAAGTTGGGGAAATTGTCCCCGTTCACTCCCATATACTTTGGAAAAATTCACCCTGTACACAACTTAAGGGATATGTTATGCCATGTTATTCTCTCGAGCATTAAATTTTACCAATATATTTTTATAGAAAATTCATCCATGTAGTTTATCCTCCTCTCCTCAAGACTTCTTACCGTTTCTAGAATATTTAGGAACTGACTCATTTTCATATAATCTTTTATGATCGGTCAGCCACATTATTTTTTTCCTCCTCTTCTTGTCAATCTTTTTGTCTCCTCCACGTGTGGCGTCGGTGCCGTTTTTACATGTACAAAGTGTGTGACCATAGCGTAGAATATTTAAAGAATAATTTGAATATCTGTACACATGTGTACATGTGTGTGTAGGAAAATTGTGTTGGTAAAATTACTGTAGCATGGATAATATCCATTGGATATGTTATAAATATCGAGTCTATTATTAAATTCAAAAATTGTCATGCTCTTTCCCTTCTTTTTTTTGGGCTTCATTTTTTTTATTCAATGATTCAACTCTCTATTAAAACTTTTCCATCGTTTTTTGATACACTAAAAAAATATTTCTTAAAGTTAGCATGTAGGTAGTAGTGTTCCAATAATATAAACAAAATTCAATTTCTTTATCATTTTTTTTCAAAACAAAATTTAAATATAAATATGTGTCTCTTATAAGGATGAAAAAAATATATATATAGTTTTGCCAGGTAAATTTCATTGCATAATTTAAACTTCTTGGAATCATCTCACGTTTTCTCATTTTTTTATATAAATTTCATCCTTACTGGCAGCCACACACATGGCTATGCTGTATGTGTATCCATTCCATTCATTGAAATGACGATTAAATAAAAAATATTTGAATGAAAACTGGGGAAAAAACAATTTTTGTCCTTGTTTTGTATTTACGGAAATTGAAAGGTGTGCACTGTACATACAAATAACTGTAGAACAACAAGAAGGGAGTTTAAAAGAAATTTGAAAATGTGATAAATGTCTATAAAATAAACACAGTCAATTTGTTTTGTCTTTGATTTTAATATGTGTACAAGTTGAAAATTATTTTTAAAGAGGGGTAATAAATAAAGTTGTCTGTGTAAATAATAATAATGGGACTGATGGGGTATGATGACAGATATAAAAAAAATAATAATGATATTGAAGGAAACCAATAATAGACAGAGGGGAGGGGGAAATATCAGAGAAGTAAAAATATTGCCTCGAGGTTATGATATAACTAGACACATATTATTTAGATGTGGGTAGATCAGTGGTGGGATAATCATAGAAAATATTCTATTTTCTCTCTCCAAGTTTCGTCAAAGTATAAACATATGGTTTGTGGTATGTTTCATAACGTATCATTATTTGTCTCAACTGGATGGCTAAAAAGCAAATTGTCGTACTAATAATAATGATAATAATAATACACACACACACAAAAAAACACAAGAGAGGGGCACATAACATGATCATGTACATGTTCATTCAGTTTGAAAACATTAATTCAAAAAAATCCTTGTCTATCATACATAAATAGGAAATACTGTACAGAGACACACAAATATAAATTATATAGGTAAAGTGATTTGAGAGACTACACAAAAATAATTTTGTGGGGAGTGGGGACTGGTGGTGAAGGCACGTACATATGAATGATGATGATGAATACATATGAACATAGGAAAAAAAACAATAATGGAGATGAAAGCATGACATCAAATTATAAGGTGAAACAATCATTTTCATTGGCGACATTCTAAAACATTTTTTTTCTACATTGTTTTATTTTTATTGCATGTGTACATACATACACTCTGCAAACATTTTGTTCAGCTCCAGCCAAGGCTGTCATGTTAATACATGACAATTGTAAGTTTTTTGAAATAAAAAAAAAATTAAATTTAGTATAACAATGACAAAAACTATAAGTAATAACAAATAACTACATACATTTTTGCTGTTGTACAGGTACAGCTATACAGATACAGAGCTAGAGAAAAAAAATGAACGGGACATGTGGATTATTTTTGTGCTTATTTGGAGACCAAAAAAAAGGAGAGAGAGAGACATAAAAATTCCCCCATATCCATAATATATATAATTTATATTTATAAAAGTGGAGTTATAGAGATATATTTACTACTACTACGATTTATTCTTTGAAGGGGAGATACATAATGTGATTTTTGTATTGTGTACGTGTCCACTCATTTTACAATATGATAAGATGAGGAATAAAATAATTTTTATACTTGTACACACACACACACATTGACATGATGATGTTCAATGCAAGCTGTTATACTAGACAAATAATATTACGTATGATGATGATTGAGGAAGGTATTTTAGGTTGTGCAGTCAAATTTTTGTGTAGACAAGAGAGAAGAGGCCAAGAGCAGAGCCGGATGTACAAATTGCTCCTGTTCGAGACTTGATAATATGACAGATTTTGGAGAGCTATCCATTACTTACTGAACTATTGCTGAATAGTGATGAAATTATATATTTATGAGTTTTATGGAGGACCAAAAAGAGGCAGAGACTTTTATTGTGTACGGTGCTCATTGGACTGAATATCCTGAACTGAATATTCCACAATTTTTTTTTTTTCATCTCTCTCTCTCTCTTGTCTCTATTCCGGACCAAGCCAAATGACGAGAATGTATAATATGAATGACTTGTCATTGTTCATGCTTTTTGCGAGTTCACAAAATTTGTCAAGTTTGACCGGACTTGTTGTCGTTATAGCTCATGTATAATTGTGTCTGTTTGTAATTTTCAACCCTCCTCATTTATTTATTTTATACACATCTAATACGTACACATACATATAATAATAACTTGTCTATATATCTTTCCTTCCTTGTAAAATAAAAACTTTTTATACAGAAAATAATTCTACTCCTACCTGTAATTTTCAATTGTATGACCGGAGGGATGGTAAGTAATAATTGTAATCAAAACCATAAAATTAAAATACATTGAAATTGATGAAATAAAAATAATATACACAGCTATAGGTATAAATGTACATATTTTGTAAAATGTACAATGTTTTGGAATTTGTCGTATGTATTTTTATACACATAATAATTGTACAAAAGCACAAAATAATGTCCTTAGCTATCTCTATAATAATATAAGTAAGAGAGAGAGAGAGAGAAGGATTAAAAAAGGAAGAAGAGGAGGAGGAGGCAGGATCAGGTATCATAAATTCAAGAGTAATTTACTTTGAGCATAATTTTATGCGTGTGGATAAAATTATGTGAAGCTGACTTTTTGAACAATATAAAATTATAAGTAGTCAAATCACATTTGATTTGCACTAAGTTTTGTTGTTTTTCACTATATACCCCACAAAAAAAAATAATAAAACTACGTACATTTTATTCAGTGGTATATCAGCACAAGTACAAAGTGAGAATAGTAAAAAAAAAAGAACAAGTAAGAGACTCACTCTGTATAATATGATTTGATAGAGAATAAACAGGTATTATTACTTTACTCTGTGTGTGTACACTACCCATAATGTATGTTTATGGGCTTTTTCCACCTTGCTTGGCCCATGTCATATGGTCAAGTGTTGTGTGTGTTACGAGTAATATGGAAAAAAATCAACTTGTACACATAAATACATATAAGCATTAATATGCTGTAGGTATTTACACAAAGACTTTTTTTTTACAAAATGTGTTATGTGATGAATGTTACATATGAGAACATTTATTATACCTAGAATATACATATATAGTCTGATTCAATTACTTTGAATGTACATGTTTTATAGAGAGAGAGAGAGGAATTGTTTAGAGGTACATGAGAGGGCCGTCATCATCAATAGTATTAGTCAAAGTAGAGATCAGCATGAATGTCATAAAGTTTTGATCTGTCAGAATAATAGTTTTGGTACACGTACTCCTCACGTATAAATTATAACATGAAAAATGTCCACGGGTGAAACTTGCATTGCCTTGCATTGTTAGCTTATAAAATATGTATATTGACCGTCGACAACACTGTAAATCAATGTAATGTTCAAATGAGTACAGTGCATTAATGTGAAGCACACTCGTCCCTCTCCTCTCTTTTTTATTCCTACTCTACTATTACCTTATTCTACATCCACATTTTTCTACTGTACAACTTTGTACGACTAAATTCATCAGAAAAAAATTATATGTATAAATGTTATTTTATAGTGGACAATTATATGCATATTTGATTATGATGATGATCATCATCCTTCGCTTTTCGCCTTGTTTTTTTTACCCTCCTCCCCACCTCCCAATTCTCTTGTTGTTTCCATTGAGCCTTATATTTTATCAAATGATGGTGAATAGAATCAAATAATAAAGAGTTGACTATTGAGGATATACTTGAAAAAAAGGGAATTCAAATAATCATAATCTATGCAACAAAGGTGGCAAATGAGATCAAAAACTGGCTTGAATTTTTTTTCCCCATTTTATTTCTACAAATTTTTACTCGTCCCTCTCCACAAGCTTGTCTTTCATCCTTATTTGTGCAAAACCTATCTATGCTTACCTCTTTGTACATAAATATATTGTAATTTTTTTTTGTACAGACAGAGACAAGTTGTCCCTGCTCATCATCATCAAGTCTACGTAATATGATCACACTTGATTTTTTTTTGACTGTATCTGTACAGATACAGATACACAATATCTCTATTCCATCCTCATCCACTCCACATCACACCGGAATCAACATTTAGAAATAGTAGTAAAAAAAATTAGAGATGGAGAGAGAGAGATTAGGTACATGCATTAAAAAATAATTTTTTTGTACAAAACAATTGTATAATAAATAAATTGATGGCAAACAACACCATATTATTATTATTATCATTTTAGATTGTACATTTATTTTTTTAAAAAAAGGAAATTATTTCTCTCTTAATATGTATTATATTTCAATAGATAAATTTGTACATGTAGAAGTATACAAGGTATAAATATACAAAAAAACTTGCTCAATACAAACTACACAATTGTGAATTGTAGAGCATGTCAACGGTGTGTTTATGTGTTATATGCTATTAGAATAATATTTAAGAGTAGTAGTAGAGAGAGAGAGAGAGAGAATTTTGAGTGTATTTTATTTAACACGGCATTATTATTTATTCACTCTATTCTCTGACGAGGCCTTTTATATTCGAATATTGTTATTATATATGATTATTATGAGACTATTGTTGTTGTACAGTATAAAAGTATGAGACCATACATAGATAGATATATATTGTATTACACAAGAATAGTAACAAAGGGCTCTTTTCACAAATTCAAAACGACTCTTGTACTCTCGAACAAACAAGAAGAACAACAAGAGAGGGAATTCATAATAATAACAAGAGAGGAGTCACATTATCATCATTATTACACTCAACGACAAATTATAACTCTATACACACACACACACTCAGTCCTTGTGTACCAATCAAATGAGCCACTCTTGACTTTGTGAGAGGGACAAAAAAAAAGTTGGAGGATAATAAGATGATGGTTATGATACGATTATGATTATGTATAAGGGGGTGGAAACAGAGGAGTAGCATGGTTGTTGACAGAGGGTTTCATCTACTACTCGTACCTCTGCCTCTGTGGCTTTTTTTTGCTCCATCATTCAAAGGTTTTTGAACACACACAAAGTGAGTGAGGTTCTCGCCTAGACGGCTAAAGGGAAAAAGAAGGACTGAAGGAGGAAAGAGAGAATTCGGGTATGGAGAGAACAGTTGGCTCTTGGCCACGCTCACGTTCACTTCATCCTTTTACTATTTGGATACATTGTCGACAGTCTCCCTTTGAGTCTTTTTTGGTTAGTGTGTGCGTGTGTTTGTGTGTGTCTACTCTCCTCGTCCTTTTTTTTTACTCCAAAAAACTCTCTTCTTTTTACAACAAGATAGGCAAATGCATGCGAGACTACCATGCAACTTCCAAGGACTCTCCGCTTCCACTGAAATGTAGAGTGTGAAGTGTGTGACTCTGAACCATCAAGTGGAGGAGTAAAAAAAAAAGCGGCTACAAGACTTGAAAAGGTTTTTTTTTCACACCTAGCCAACTAAAGTGACTATAACGGAGTTTCAGTGTAGTTATCATTTAAACTACGACGTGTGGGTCAAGTGTCAATCGGAGAGAATCGAACAGAGAAAATCATCCTTCCCCCCTGGTTTTTTTCTCTTTTCTCTCTCTCTCCAGCCCCCCCCCCCCCCATTTTCTTCTTCTTTTTATACTCAATGTAAGTCAGGTTGAAGGTCCTCAGGTTTCCACATCACATTCTTTTCTCTCTTTTAAGTGATTCCCTCGATTTTCTCTTCCTCTTTTTTTAACTCCACTTTCCTCTTTTTGTCGATTGTCAACAAATTTATTCGGAGATTAATTTCATGAAGATTCTTCATAATTTTAAATGAAAAGTTCAGACAAATTGTTTATTTTAAACTTTGACAGACTCTCTCTGTACAATTTCTTTAAAAAAAGACTTTATACGCGTATGAAGTTTTTATTAGTCGAACTCCCGGTCCGCCGGTTTTTTTTTTCTTCAAAGATTTTGCCTGTGTGTGTCTGTGATTATTATACAAGAGTTGGGTGTGTGTTGACTTGCATTGGGATTGCATTGGCATTGAAAAAAGCGAAAAAAAAGGAATAATAGAGAGTTGGTTTTTTTTATATATAGTCAAGAATATATAAGGAAGGAATCCGGGTAGTACAAAGCCCGGTTGTATATATTTTTTTTTGTGTATGTAGACTACGCACAGACTCACATAAGAAGAAGATAGAAAAGAAGAGAGAACGTGGGTATCTTTTCTCGGTTGTGAGTAAGTATATAAACAGAGAGAGAGAGTCAGGATGGGATCAAGGTATAACGTGCTCCTCCTGAGAAAACACACACTGTCAAAAATGTTGTTGGTGGGAAAAATCGGGGAAGTCGGTTCGGAAGTCCACCCGTCCACCAGCAACCACCTCCAGCACCCAGTGGGTTGGATATTTCATATTAATGTTTGAGAATGAGAGCCAATGGCAATCGCTGGAATTTTAGACGCCAATTTAATAACTCGGCTGCGATATTATTTGAGCATGGCAGGGAAGCATGTCCCAGATCACTCTGTCCGGGAGAGAAAGAGTGAACCGAGCGGAGAGTGTCGCTCAGTTTTCCTTTGACTGTCGAACCGTCACGGTCTCAAAATTATATTGTCATAACTTCCTTCCTGTCTCTCTTCTTATTCTTCTTATTATCTTCCCCTCCTCCCACTACTATACATATATATATATATACATACAATATCCATTGTATTGACCACCCATCAATATATACATATATATATATTTATTTTTGTTGTGTCATTTTTTGATTCCAAATTTTTTACAGATGATGGGGAATGAGAGACTGTCTCCACTTGTGAAAAGTTGGATTCTTACTAATTGTCACTCTCATGAACAGTTCCAAGACTTGAATCATAAAAGAAAAAGATGAAGACTATAAAATCAACATCATCACAAATTATATCACAAGAAAAACTTGTCAAAATAAGTCTAAAGTTATACACATTTTCTACTCATTCATCATCATTGTGACGACAACTGTTTTATATTTTGAAAAACAAGTTTTAAAAGTTTCTTTTGTTCAATTGACGATCAAGTTGGATACTCTTTTTTTTAAAAAAAATATTTATTTTTTTGAAAAGTGAGAAAGAAGAAGAACACAAAAAAACTGTTTGTTGAAACTCATCTAGAGAAAAAGTTTTTAGTATGTAATATTAATGTATAATATAAAAAGTTACAAAAAAGTGAGTGAGACTGCAATGTACCCCATGTGCTCTTGTGTCAATTGGAGGACAACGTCCTAACAGATCGTATCATGTCACGCCGAAAACAAGCTCGGCCAAGTAGACACCTTGAGTGTGATGAGGACGGCATCCCTTCCGCCGCCGCTTCAGTCAAAAAAGGTGAGCTCAGTTATTTTTTGTCAAAATATTTAAAAAATATTTTGATCTAAATCTATAAATCTCTCTCTGTTAAATTATTTTATCATTTTGATTTTTTCTTATCCTCAAATCAATTATAATCATTGACTACCCAATAATTTGTTCTTTGTTTTGATTATGTCAGTTCTCATAGTCGTCAAATGCGTCATTTTAAATGAAATTTGTGTCATAATTTTAAATACTTTTTTGTTTTTAAAAAATAATTTGAAAATTCTGACTCCATTTTCATCTCCGCTGTCTTTGAAGTTGACAATCTAAAAAAGAGATGCACTTGACATGGCATATGAGATGAAAAAAAAAACAAAAAGTGTTGTACAGTTGCAAGTTGTTGAATCTGGGTGGGTTTTTCACTCCTCTCCTCCTTCTCTTCTCATCATCTCCACACTCACCATACATAATTCGTATTCGGTGGTATTTTGTCTTGATGTGTTCAAGAAAAATAAGATTTTTTAAAAGAACATTTTACTCTTTCTCTCTCTATCTCTTAGTTTTTTTTGACGGTTGGTTATAGTGCAAGGAAGGAATTTATGAGGACAGATTTGAGAATTAATGAGGGAGATGTATCGTTGGATTGTTATGGGAAACAAAAGAGAGTTAGTGGAGTCCATTCATCCATCTGGTAAATCATTTCCCTCCCGGTCGATGGATGCGGAAAGTGCCAAATACATAGTTTAAAAATAAACTCACAATGTTCACTCTCTACATTTTCCTTTTTTCTTACAAGTACACACACACACACTATCCCTTCCACCTCTCCTGGATTGAAAGACAAGACAAGAGGAGAGAGAGAAAAAAAAGCTCTCCATGAATTTCTATGAAAGAATTTCCCCAAAAAATCTAAATTGTAATCGCCCATTATGTATCTTGTGTACACTCATTTACTTTAACTCATTTGAGGAACGCGGCTTCACTTCTAAAATTAACATGGTAAGCTATGCAATGCATCCATCCATCCAATGTCTTCTTTACTGTACTAACTATTATTCTATTTGTTTTCTTCTTTTCTCAAAAATTTATCCCTCCTCTCTCTCTTTCTCTCTCCTTTTTTTACCAAGAAAAGAAAATCCACTCGTCTTAATATGGGACACTCATGATCATGTAAAAATACCACAAGACATTCTCATCATAATTTAATTCTACATTTATGCCATCCCTATCCAATAATACTCCATCATTTAAAGTCGAAAAGGTGGTACACAATCGTTGGGAATGATGAGAGTCCTCATTTTTGCCGGTCTTTCCCCTCCCCCCCCCCTCTCTCTCTGCATGTGCAGACGTTTTTTTGAAAGACAAGTGCAAAAAAAACACACACACATGAGAATGACTCCGATTGACTTTTGACGAGGGAATTTTATTGCTACTATATCTAGCCCCATCAAACTACATCCGTGTAATCTCTCTAAATGCACTCGACTCGACTTGTTCCTCTCTCTCTCTCCCACGTCTTGAAATAATAGTAAACAAAGGGATTTTAAATACATGAATAGTTAGTTTATAGGAAAACGTGGACGATTAAAGTTATTATTTAAAGAAACACAAGAGAGAGAGGGAAAAAAACGAAATAACGGTGAAAACGGTTCTCTCTTCATTATAGATAGTATAATATTATAAAGTTGAGTTAAAATAAATAAAAAAGAAGAAATTTTTTTTTCTCCTAAAACTTTCAAGTTGATGTGAACTATGTAATATTATTTTTTTTTATTGTACGACTAATTTTACCCGTCCAGTATTTAATTTAATTTTTTTTAATTTGTTCCTTTTTCCTGCCACTCTCTCTCTCTCTCCCTCTCTCTGTGTGTAAATGTTTGTTTGTTGAGTACCGTCAAAGAGAGAGATTGTTTTAGATGAGGAATATAAAATAAAATATGAGAGAATGTATTATAGACAGTACAAGTATGTACATTATGTTGATGTTGCTGTGTATAAAAGTTTGGGGCGCTGACAGACACAAATATTCCATAAATCAAGCCAAGTTTTTACGTAATGTAATAAAAGGACCAAATTACAGAGGAAGCTCGCTCTCTCTGAGTATTCGGCCTTTATTCACCATTATATAGAAAATGAGAATAATTGATGAGCAAGGGAGGCAGGCAGAGAGAGAGGGAGGTAGAAGGGAGGAAAGTCACCGGAAGTCACAAATTGACTCGTCGTCTATATAGTAATATTATTTGTTTAATATCATCATCACGAGATCAACAACCTGTCATTACACACATTCTCATTAAATTCTTAATAACATCTTATGTCAGCTTCAGTCTACGTATCAAACTTATTGACATGTACACACACACACACAACAAAGACGAGAGCAAAAAAAAGTGTATTACACGACGGATGGAGAAATATTACACACACACACACTCTACAAATATGTAGAGAGTTTGAGAGAAAAAAAACGAGAGAACAATATCGAATTACTATAATAGGAAAAATTTTACAAGTAACTAGGTAGTCACTCAAATATCCTTTAACCCAGAGAGAGAGAGAGAGAGAGAGAGAGAGAGGGAGAAGTATGTAAAGGGGGATATGAGAGAGTTTTTTGGAGGTAGAGGTCTTGGTTTTAGCGACTGGTTCCTATCTTTTTATTACATGTACGATGAGATTGAAGAAAAACCAGCACCCCACAGTTGCATTCATGCATGTGTCGGCTTCTCCATATTATATGCACCAAGACTCAACAACTCAAGCCGAGTTTGAGTCTAGTCAACCAACTCCAAAGTTTTACTTGTGTGCATTCAAATCCAAATCCAAGTGCTCCAACTTAACGATCCCTCCTCCTCCTCTCTCTCTCTCTCTCTCTCTCTCTCTACTTTAATCTGCAAACATGCAAACTCAGTTTCTCTATACATTTCATGGAGGAAGGAGGGAGATGTATAGAGTCATTGCGAAACATGTGCCGACCCGTCTTAATAGAATACAAAAGGAGTCTGAATTGAGAAACAAATACTTTCTCATTCTTTTTCTTATTTTTATTAATAAAATATGACACCCTCTTTCCCCTTGTCTCCCTTTCTCTGTCTACATAAAATTACTTGTTTTTTTCTGGAGAGAGAGAGATTTTCATCATGAGAATAGAAAAGCATCTAAATGACATGAATGTAAGAAATACATCTGCAGAAAATGAGAAAAGACAGAAGAAAAAAGAAAGATTGACTATATCCGTAATTTGGATAAGTCAGTGAGGGGGAGGAGGGAGATAATAATAAATAAATAGTTGCATGATTTTGACGTATTCCTTCTTTTCTCTCGTCTAAAGTTAGCCATATGAATGCATTGCAGAGTCTCGATTTGTTAAAAGAAGAAGAAAAAAGAGAGTCTGTGTAGACAGTAGAGAACAGAAATAGTGAATCATTTCAAACATTTTTTTGACTCCCTCTCTCTCTCTCTCTCTCTGGCACTGGCACCTTCTCTCATTTTCCCCCTCCTTTTGCTTTACTGATCAAAGACTGGAGAGACTCTTCACCTATTGATGATGATGATTGTGATATGATGCCGTGTGCTGATCCTTCATCTCACTCGTGCAAGTCACATAAAGAATTCATAAAAATGATTCCATCTCTCAAATTAGATTTTTCCTCTCTCTCTCTCTCAGTCCAGGATTCCTATCCTCCTACGAATATACCTTATGCCTAAGGTAACTGTAAAAAGAGTGAAACTGACTTAATACGATTACACACACACAAGGTCTAATAACCAGGTTCTTGCCATGTAGAGAGAGGGAGAGGTACATATGGAGTAATATATTTTTATATAGATTTTTCGTCAAAATAAAATGCACTTGATATGAACAAGACACGGGAGTTACATGTAAACTCACACATAGGTATGTAATGTTTATTAAGGATGGGTTATACAGAGAAAATGTGGGGGCCTTTTGTACAGTTAAGAACTGTTTGGATGATATGTGGCTGGCGTGGGTTCTTATTATTATTACCCCGCCTCAGTTTCATTTTCTGTTTTGTGCCCCGTATATATTTCACATTTTTGTAGTTAGCAATGATTCTTCTCTCTCCACTTTTCCAATTCACTTTCTCGCACCCGCCTTCTTCTTCTCTCCAAACCAAACCAAAACACAACGAGAAAAAAACCTTTTTTTGGACGACTTCAGTTTTTTTGACTTGTTTGGGACTTGGATGAATGAGAGAGAGAAAGAGCGTTATTATTATTATTGACCACCGATGCGGCGGCACTCAGTTCCGCATATAATCTAATAATGTTGAAAAAAACAGAGAGAGAGAGAGAGAGAGAGAAAATACCATGAACGAATTCACGTGCCATTTTTCCATTTTTCATCCTTCGTGTGGATTTGAGAGATGGACGGGAAAGCTACTCGACCAAATTGGATCATCTAAGCTTTATTTGTGTTTATGTATATCCCATACTTTTTTTTGTAAAAGGGCTCAGATTTTCTCTTGATCAACTCTAGACTCTCCACACTAGTTAGTTTTTTATAGAGAGACAAACATACTCAATTTTTTCGGGATATTATTTAGTTATACAACATATTGCTCCTAACTCTCATTCCTATTTACAGTTCCATTTACACACAACTCTTTTTTTTCCCTCTCTATGTCCATAGTCGCATGTTCGTTATCATTGTGGACTGTGGTGTCTCTAAAAATGTATGGTCTGGGTAAAGTAAAACGATACATAATATTTTTCTCTATAAATATTACACTCTCTCTCTTACATAACATTAGATATTTTTTTTGGCTTGTCATTGCTCACCCATCCATATGGGGTATCCATTAGATGAAGAGCAAATATAATATTGTTGAAGAGGGGGTCAATATGTTGAGGATATTGACACTGATACAATATTTGATGCGGGAGAGAGAGAGAGATGGAAAAAAAGAAGCTAGAGCGTGTGGCATTTTTATTACCCATCCTTCTCTTCTTCTTCTCTCTCTCTAAAAACTATAATATCCTTCATTTCTAGATTCTCCTTTTTTTCCTCAATGGTTCACGCAACAAAAATATTATATATTAAGTATGCGGACGTGACAAGAGTCTCTTAACAGATTTTTTTTTCCTTCATAATCCAACACACGAATGAAATATATCCACAATCCCCCCCATGTACTTTTTTTGTACGAGTACAGATACCAATGTGGATCCCCTTTTGCAAAAAGTAGAGAAAATCTCATAATCCACCAATATAAAACTTACAATTGTTGAGTTTTTTTTTCATATTGACCATGCAATATGGATCGATGACCATTTTGTCGGTATAAGGATATTAGTACCTCTGTATATACAGATATAGGAGGAGAGATTAAAGTTATAAGGAAAGAAAAAATACTTTTTAGATAAAACAAGTAAAATATTTCATTTGGGAATTAATCTCGTCATCCCCTTCAATTTTCTTTTTGGTGTGATGGAATTTACTTGTATTAAAATTATGACTCGTATCAATACTCTTTCTATATAAGGCAAGAAATTTAGTTTTTTTTCTTCTTTATTTATTTGAGACAAGGGCAAGAGAGAAGATGAAGAGCTCCTGTTGCTGTCTCTTATTTTTTTATCGTGAAATATTGTTTATGGATGAATGGATTCTCCATCTCAAAAGAGTAAAGTGGTCAGCCAAAGAAGTTTTACTTTGTATCATCTCCAAGAGAGAGAGAGAGACCGCGACCTTCTTCTTGACATTATTAACATAAAAAAAAGTTTATATGAAGAGAGAGAGAGCGGGGACAGGTGAATATGATATGATTTCAATGTAATTCTTTTTCTTCGCCATCATCTTGTTATTATTAATGATGAAGATGAGCAAGTAGTCAAGTGAGTCAGAGACGAGAGTCAACTAATATAAAAGATAATGTGTATCTCTATCTGTACAACATATTCTTCATTTTATATAAAAACGTATTAACATTATATACATATATATACACAAATGTAGTCTCACAATATAAAATATTATGTTAATTGTGAAACTAGAGATCAAATCACCTCAGTACGGATACAGCTGGCTAATATTTCCGTCATAATTCATAGGAAAGATAAGGATATGGATGAGGATAATAGAGAAGAAGAGAAAAAAATGGGTATTATTTATTTATTTCTCTCCTTTTTCTCTTTTAACTCTTATAAGAAGATTAAAGGAGGAGGAGGAGGGGGGGATGAGAGAAGAAGGAGAAGGCGAATGGGTTCTTTACTCAAGATAGAGTGGAATTGAGAGAGGCAGTGATAGGGCCTAGTAATTAATTACCTAAGCATTCTACGCCGCCATATACATAATCACGTAGAGAAAAAAAAGCAGAATTATGATAAGCGTTGACAGGGATATCAGGAGACGTACAGGAATATCCAGTTTGACTTCATGCTCTCATGACTCTCTTCCCCCCACCCCTATAATATGATGGCTTATAATTTTAATATAAAAGTAATTATTACAAAGCTTGTCTCGTCCAGCTCGTTTTTTTTCGTCTTGTTATTTTTCTTCTTCTTCTCCTTCTTACGTCTCTTTTTCTTGTCCACTTGATTCCATCCCATTCCATGCATTACACAAGACTCAAAAAAGTCTTGAGACAAAGAGTCAAAAAAGCCGTGGATGGGTCGACCATTCCATTCAATTTTCTTTAACTATTCTCTCTCTCTCCTCCTTATTTTTTTAAAAACATTTAACAATCATAATAACAATCCACAAGCAAGACAAAGTGAGTCAGTAATATAAATGAAAAAAAAATGTATATTTTTTTTGCTATACAAATATAATACATAATATATAAATCATGACTGTTAGTTAAAGGCAAGGGCTAGTGTTTGTTTGTATAAAAAGTCGGAGCACTCAAGTTGCTTATTAGAGTCCCCCCTGGCTATTTCATTATATGATGTGATGAGCTTTTGGTTAAGAGAGAGAGAGAGATACAGATGAATAGGATGGACACACGAAATGTCCGTGTTATTTTTCCCTTCTTCTTCTTCCCCCTGTAATGTTAACTTATGTACATACTTGTCCATGTCCATGTGTGTCTTGTATGAATGGACAAAAGTTGAGTTTTTTTTCTTCTTGAAAACTATACAGTGTACTTACTATAGTACGTACATAGTGAGGGGAGTATGTACAAATGATCCTTTTTATCTGTAGGTACGTGTGGATGGAGAGATGGGAAGGTAAAGGATTCAAATAGTTCTGGTCTCAAAAGCTGTGTGAAGGTCGGCTGAATTTATGACGACAACTCTGAGTTGTCTCCTCTCCGTCCGCGTCACTTTGACTTGTCTCTCTCAGATAAGAACAAAGTTTATATGTATAGTCTATCAGTAATTTCAATTATTTTTAACGCATTAATGTTATAATTCTTGATGATGATACTCATCTTGTCATTGTCATACTGTTGGGCTTTTCTTTGCATAAAAACTCTGCCCTCCCCCCCTCAAAAAAGTCATTCCCTATCATAATAATATTCCCCTCCCCCCCCTCTCTTCTCTGATACATGTCGTACATATATAAGTCGTATGTAAGTCAAACTACTTGGAGAAGATGAAAATGTTGAAACATGTCCACACAAGCACATGCAAACTGAGATAGAGACAAGTCCAACTTCCAGATGTACAGCAAGAGCAACAGCACTAAACAAACTTTTCTACCTACATTTATTTACGTTATAAATGGAGATACATTGTGCAGTTGTTTCATCTTTGAGTCTAAACGGAATGAGATGAGATGAAGAGAAAAAAGAGTCGGAAGGGGAATGAGAATGGCAATGTGTGTTGGTGGTGTATTTGACCTTTTTCCCTTAAAATGTTAGTGTCAAATAAAATGTAACAGAAAAAATAAAATTACTCGTATGAATATTTAGACAAAAATGCACATCTTTCCATTTTATATATTTTTATACTCATACAAAATAGACATGTGATGGTAATGGGGGAAAAAAAACTTTTTAGACTTTATAACAGATCATGTGCATCGAGTCTTTAAATGTTTTCTTGGCTTGAGTTTTTTTGCCATCCATATAATTTTCATATATAGAAGAAGATGTAGAATATTATATAAAAAAAGATAAAGATAACACACACACAGAATCAAGCTCCTCTTCTCCTTATTTCTTCTTCTTTTCACTATTTCTTTATTTTTCCTTGACTGTCTCTCTCTCTCTCTCGCGGAATCTTCTTATGAGATGTGTGTGAAGATGATGTGTCTAGCGTGTAATGGATATGGAGGGAGGATGCAGATGTTCATGCAGATGATGAGGGGCTACGACGATCGAGCCAATCGGGTGGTCTTCTTATGTCTCTGTTATGAAAATTCATATACGAGGCTGCTCCCGATTCTCATTGGCCATGAGAGTCTCACTGGCAACAGCCCCTCTCTCTCTCATAGGCGAGATGATGGAAATTGGGAAACCCTTCGTTGTGAAAAACATTATTTATGATCCTTTCCAGAACCTTCATCCTTCCTTATTATATATTATATATTTTTTTATTTCATACACTACCCCTCTCTCTCGTGGGAAGTTTAAGTCATAGTACGTGTCTATTCCTTCCCAAACCAAAGAACAACAACATGACAAAAAATCTCATTCAAAAAAAAACTCTATTTTTTTTTATTATTGTTACTCATGTACATGAATATTCATTGTATCCTCAATTCCAATTCTCCATCTTATCTTTCCCATCCAACGACTATACTTTTGACACTACAAAGACAATTAACTCTCATAACATCATGTTTTTAATTTATTGTAGAATCAACTCATTACAACTACTCTTCAACTCCATTTCAAACACACAAAAAAAATTGTGTAGAGATAGGAGGGGAAAAAAAGAAGGAAATTGTCCATTTTACCTTGTCTTCTTACATTATGACTTCTGTACAGGCCACTATAGCTAGGAAAAATATATAATACAACTTGATTCTTTTTTCCCTTTTGCCCAACATTTTTTTCTTGTTCTTGTTTCTTGTAAAATTGTAAGTGTGTGTGTGATGGACTCTGAGAGCAAGCCAAAAACTATTATTATTATTTATGCATTGTTATTATTGAAGCCCCCCTCTCAATTTCTTGAGCTTCTTCCTTCGCGTCTTGACCATCGGCTGTGTTCTGTGTGCTGTAGTAGTATCTGTAGTAAATAGTAGTGGACTTGTACCAAAAAAATCCTCCTGTCCTGATTTTTCTGTCCGTGGGACAATCGTGGAGGTCAAGCAAACAAAAAAGATTTATTGTTGCGCAAAAACGTGTCAAAGGGAACGGTGTTCCCTTTTTCTGAGAAGAGAGGACCCATCGTAAATAACCAAGAAAATGTTGAATATGGTTCTCCTCCTTATTTTCTTGTGTACTTGTTACAAGAAAAACGTAATATTATATATTATTCTTGTTATTATTATTTTTTTTGTATACAATTCTCTCTGTTTTTAAAATGCCTCAAAAAGTTTTTCGATCCTTTACTTTTCCTTGGCTATTTTTTTTTGTTTCTCTCTCTTTTATTTCTCAATCGTTATCTTCTACTCATTGTTCATTCTGTCTCAGCTATTTTATACAATCTTTTTTTCCAATGTTACTCTCTCTGTTGTTGTTGTTTTATATAGCAAGATATATTATTATTATACACTTTCTTGACTGTCTTTTGTCTTCTCTCTTGCCCAACTTCCTCTGAGGGCTCTCTCGCTTTCGCTCTCTCGCCCCCTGTCACAGTTTAAAACAATCCAGCCCAGGGAATTAAAAAAACTGAGAAATAATATTTCCCAAAAGTAGGCCTGAAAACATCTGTCTCTCTCTCTCTTTCGCTATGCTTCTCAAACAGATAATCCTTCAACTGGTGCCATACACTTTTTGATATATTACAAAATATTACATAAAAAAAAACTCTCATGGGGACAGAGACCCTGACACCCAGGACCAAAATGAAGGGACATTGGCACTAGAAAATAGAGAAAAATAATTTCCATGTCTCTTCCGATATAAAAGAGAGAGGATATGATATAATACAAATGGAAATTTTATTGAGGATGATGATGAGAGAGCGTGGAGAGTGGAGCATGACATATTAGTCGCCATTTGTAATGTTAAAATGAAAAATGTGACGAGTGTGTGTGTACACAGAGCTCGGACTAAAAGTAGAGAGAGAACAGAGTGTACAACTATTATATACATTGTCACAGTATCAATTCAAGAGAATCATCATGGCATTAAATTAACGTGGCGGTGATTGTGATCATTGAATGAATATCCATTCAATGTTGAACCTACGGGGCTGAACAACTTCCACATGAGCGAATATCTATACAAGCATAAATGTCAACAGAGAGAGAGATTTTTAATCTCTTCTATATTTTTCCCTTTTATGATTATGTGACCAAAGAGACACAATCCCGGACCAGAACCAGTAGAGAGAGAGATGATGTCTTTTAAAAACTATACATTTTCTTCTATATTGACTGTACTGAGGTTGGAAAGACAGGCAAAAAAAGAGAGCCGATGGGGCTTTTGGGAAGTGAATGATATAAAAATACAAAGGAAAATTTATACTCTAAAGTTTTTGTTACAATTTTCCTATACATAGCATTGGTTCCACATCCAGATTAACTTGTATTGACACAGAGATGAAAATTTTAACTAAAAATTTTAACAAACAAGAGAGAGAGAGATGGTTGATGGTAGAGTTTTTTTAGTAGGGTTTAAAAACTAAAATCTGACTGACTGCTTAAGCTAAATTTGAGGAGAAGGGAAAACTAAACGATCGTATGCCATTTATGAGCGTGGCCATGTCATAAAGCTCATTTTATGCATAGTAATTTTGAGTCATAGGCAGTCATCAAGTGAAGGAGGAAGGTTTAGGGAGCCATTAACCAATTTGGGAAACAAATATAATATACGGCAAGACAGAGCCAACATCTCTTTTTTCCTCCTTCCTTCCTTCCTCTCTCCTTCATCTCCACTCTCTTTATAGTCTTCTCGTGGTTGAGAATGGTTTCTCCCTTACCAAAAAACTCTTTAACTTCCCTTTCCACTCCTGTACAATGTACATAATACTCCATGTTGTGTCCATACCCCCATATGTACATTGTATGGCATGTGACTATGGCAAAAAAGATAGAATAGATAGATAGCTTTAGAAGAGGAGGCAGATGTAAAAGACATGAATTTGAATCTATGTGTAGAGTGCAGTGCACGACGTAACTTTATAGATAATATAATGAGTATTCATCTCATCTATCTCTCCAGCAGCCTCTTCTTCTTCTCTTCAGTCCTAGTTTTGTTGGAGAGATTTCTGCATGGAATTGACTATACATATTCCAATGTTAGATATTTTAATGCGTGAGGACCTCGGAATTCAGTGTACAGGGAGAGAGAGAGAGAGGGAGAAGAAGAATGAATAGACAGGGCTATAATACATTAAGAGTAGGAGTAGGAGCAGTGCGGCTTTTGCGTATGGATGAGTAAAGATGCTCTCACATAAAATATGGAATCTCTCTCAAACTGAAATTAAGCATGATGCTGGTTTAAATGCATACCCCTTCTCTCTAGAGAGTCATAAAATAAGACTAATGTAAAATTACACAAAATTAGAGACATTGGGGGAGGGTCCACGGAAAAAATGAGTCTGTCCCTCTCCAAATTAATGAAGTCGTATCCTCCATTTCTTATTTCTTCATATTATAACCCAACTTCCAAGCCTCTCTCTCTCTCTCAACAAAATTATATGAAACGTGATGGAGAGAGAGAGAGAGAGGGGCCATGAAGGAAATTGCATCGACTCTCAAAAAACTTCTCTCGTTTTTTCTTCCACTATTTCTGTCTTTCTGGCAGAGAAAAATAACTATAAAAAACTTGTAGGAGAACAAGAAAATTATAATCAGGAAAAAAAACTTATATATAGTCTCTCTTATTTTTTTCTTGAAAAAATAATAAAACTACACGCTCATGAATCTCCATTTTTTAAAAAAGAATTATATAGACATAGTATTTTTATGTTTGTACAGATACAGATAGGCATGAGAAAATTTGGGGAGGCCTTCTCATATATGGTCTAATGTCTAAATGTATGAGTCTATGTAGAGAGAGAGAGAGTCACCATTTATCGCTTTTTTTGTCAAATTATTACCGTAGAACATAACCTAATGTTGTCTATCTGTTACATGTACAAATATACATTTGACTTGTAAGATTATTACTCTCAAATAGAAAAAGGGATCAAGAACAAGGAGAGAGAGACAGGAGTTGACAATAATAAAAATTCTATTATGTTTATCCATATAAGAGAAAACTAAGGGGAGAAAAATAGAGAGCGAGAAATAAAGATTATAGTTTTTGTATTTCTAACTTGAAAATCCATTCCCTTATCTTAAATATATCACATTCAATAGTCTTTCTAACAAAAAGATGAGACAAAGAGAGGGGGAGAATTTTTGACAATTGACAAGGCGGCCATATTTCCCTTTTTTCTCTCTCTCTCGCTCTTTCTCTCTCTTCCTTGTCGTGTATCTGTACAAATAAATGGTGGGGCAAGTTGTAAAAATTCGTATTTAAAGTCAGGCTATTAATTTTTGAGCATTTCTCACATGAAAGCATTTAAATTGACTTGGAACTAGCAGGTTCAAGCCATTAAGCCAATAATAAAATCACCTTTAAAGGAATGCCTTGTTCTGTCATTTGTCTGCTGCTGGTGGTGGTGGTAGTCATCCTCCATGCTTTTTTCCATTTTCCTTTGCGTGTTCCGAGAACAAACGAAAAAAGAAAGACAAGAGAAAATGACGGGGGAGAAGAAAAAAATCTTTAAAAGTATAGACAAGGAGAAAAAAAAGAATATAAAAAAAAGTCTTTTTTTTCCACATTTCACAAAAGTTTTTTTTCCCTATCAAGTTTCTTCCGGGGTAAACTATTTACATTTGTCCATTCATTCGGAAGACATTCCGAAAAATGAATAAAAAAATAGATTTTTCTATTATCCACCTCTGTCTTCTACTTCTATAGTTTTAAATATTTTTTGAAAAAATGACTTTCAGAATTTTTAACTGTCATCAAGTTCCTACCTCCAAATAGAAATACAAATTAACTTTTTGGGCACAATTCTTCCCGCCAGCCAGTGCCGTATAATACTGACTGGCTCAGTATGTACAAAATAAATTTTTGCTCAAGTCGAAAAGTGTGCGGAGCATATGGGGATGGAGCATATGTGAATTGTCTTTGTTCTTTTCTTGTATGTGTTATAGTTATATGATTACATCAAGTAGTTCCTCAAATCAAAGGCAAGGAGAAAAAATGAGTTGGGGGTGATTGCAAAGTTTTTATTACGACATCGACGCGGTTGTAAAAGATTATGCTTTTTTGCTACCGGCGGAACAAAAGATGTGAAGAAGAAGAAGAAGAGAATTTTTGTGAGTTAAAAGTTTATTTTTGGGACAGATTTTTAGAAATAAAAGGGTTGTTTCCACTATGACAACAATAAAAATGACTACAAGTACAATTCGAGTATGCAAGTTAGAGAGAGAGAGAGAGATGAAGGATAATGAATGGTGGCCAACCGCACGCTTCTTCTTCTTTGGAAAAAATCCCCGAGATGTTCTCTGACATCTTTATTCCCTCTCCTCATATCTATTTTAGAGTTTCCGTGTGTGTGCGACTTTTCCCATTCTCTCCGTCCCTCTCTCATACATGTACATATATGTAGGACTGCATTATTGTAGAGAGTCAATGGAGAATCCCAAGGAGTACACACACACGCACACACACACAATCACCGGAGACGGTAGAAAAAGTCAAGAGTAATAACTAAAAGTTTAAGTTGAAAGAGAGGAAAGAATGGTCGTGTGTAATGTGTCGTTCAAAAATTGTTACAGAGGTTAAGTGGAGGCAACCAGAGAGTAAGTGTCCTGTACAAAAGGGGACCTTAAGCCCTCGATTAGAAATACTTATGCAATGTCAATACTCTTGCTTTTTGCTCTCTGCACACACAGGGAGAGAGAGAGGCCCTTTCATCCATATTTTTGTCATAGAGAGAGAGAGCCCAACGTCAACTTTCAAGTATTTTCAAAGTTAAATTGACATTGAACATCAATGACCATTTTAAATTATCTATAGAGAGGTCGGATATGAGTGTAATAATGAGTGGTCACTATTATTCGTCAGAGTATGAGAAATGAGGTAGAATAGAGTCAGAGTTGATATGAATATAGGAGAATTTTGAGGGAATATTGGGCGTATGTTGAGCTCTAACATGGACATGGGGAAGTGGACATTGGACATGAGATGAAATGTATAAAGGACGAGTTGGATTGTCCAACAATGGTCACTTTTGTCAAATATTTCTCTCTACCCCTCGAAAATTTTGTTGAAAATAACATGAAATGTCATTAATGAATATTGTAGTCTCTCAAGTAGTGGAGAAGTGCATGGAGAGGGAAATAATATGGAGAGTGAAACGAAAGCCCTGGATTGCCATAAATTTTTATTAGAGAGAGAACTATGGGTGTCCACGCGCGTCAATAAATCAGTCCAAGTCTCAAACTCCCACTATTACAGCTATTGGGGGTGAAAATCATAAAGTGACCATTGGTCATCTCCATTCAAAATTCACCAATTTTTTTTCCTATCCCTCCAAGAGGCACATATAATCTTTTATATCCATTATATATTTTATTTATAAATTCTACTCTACTAAAATCCCTACCAGTTTTACATGCGCACAGCTTATTTTACTACTCCCAATCTTTTGCAATATTCATAACTTTCCAAATGACCACACACAAATCATGAGAAAAAAACAAATATTTTGGCTTTAGTTTTTCCAAAAATGTCCTTCAAAAAATAATTAGTCTAATAAATCCTTGTTTGTATGTAATACAGATATTATTATTAAATTGTAATTCTGACATAGCTGTTTGTTCTAGCTTTAGCTTTTAGAAGAGATTAAACTCTGATGTATGACTTTTGCTCACATGATTTAATGGGAGACTTAAGGGACCTGAAAGAGAGAGAGGGATTATGTACATGTGTACTATTGTGTATGGTATGAGTATGAGATGAGCTCTTGGTGGTGGTCATGTTTCTCTGGAGAGAGACACCCCCGCTAGTCAACAGAGAGTGAGATGAGTATATTGGGGAGTTTTGGAATTGGTCATTTTGTCGTGTGTGAGGCAATGGGGGATGCAGGTGGATGGACTTGATTATGACCAAAATGACCATCTGGAAGCATGAAGTTGGGAGGATGGAGTCTGCATCTGTTGACTTGACTGGACTGAATCAGTGAAGAGAAGAAGAGAAGAGTAAGAGCACGCGCGGGGGTGTTTCTCTCCTTCAAAATTGTTGATTGTTCTCATTGTGTCCTCCCCCCCTCCCTCAAACTGTGGAATTCAGGGGAAATGAAACGATTCAATTTCACTTTCAATTTCCAATCTTCCAACCGATTTTACCTCATTTTTCACACTATCTGACCTCATACACTCTCCTTTGTTGGGGCCCCATTCTCATTTAATGTGCCACTGTACTGTCTCTGTATACACACACACAGGGAATATATTTCATTTATTTCATATCCACTCATCCAAAACTCAATGATCATCAAGGATCCTCCAACTGGGCCTATTACAAATATAGCCCTCTCTCTCTTTGTCTTAATACAGAAAAATAATAAAATTGTAGTCACTTTTATGTCCCTATAATAATTATAGACATTTGTTTGTACATACTACATATCTGTATTATATTTTATTTGTCTACTAACCAAAGTTGACTTTAATTTGTATAGCACGAAGCGTGAATATTTTGTATATGGATTGTGATAACTAATGACTATAACTTTGTAAAAATCTAAAAATAGTTTATTTTTGTATGTGTGAGGATGAATTTTCCCATTCAGCATCTGCATATGGCATCTCATGTTAAGTTAGTCTAAGGTTCCCTCACCTATTAACCTTATGCATTGTACATATATTGTATGAAAATGTTCTTTTTACCACGCTGTAATTGCATTCCTTGTAATCCCCATCTCATGTCCTATCTCTAGTTTTATATATTCATAATTTCTATATCAAACATTTTCCCTTATTTTTTAACCATCTTCACATTTTAACTTCTTGACATCCACTGAATGATTAGGCTATAAAATGAAATTTTTGTGTGGGTTATTTATTTGTAGGTTCATGTTTGTATGTATGAATGTTTTTTATATATTTAAATATTTTTATATTTTTTTGAAAAAAAAGTAAGGGAGATTGGAATGGAAGGAGAAAATTCGTTTCGTGTCTCGATAGACATTCAGACTTTTTTTTGACGTGTCAAACCATATGTAATTATTTTTTTCCTTCTTCTTCTTCTTCCACAACATGCTAGGCGTAATTTAAGATCTGATTAATTTGCGTCTCATTCCCCGTCTCCTACTTCTTTTTTCCCCTCTTGTTTTTTAATACATTTTTTTTTTCTTTTTGACTTGTATTATTTCACATTGGTTCACATGGAGAGTTGAGACAAGAAGAAAGAGAGAGAGAGAGAAAAAAAATGGAAGAGCTTGTCCAACATCCGACGCTTGTGGGTTGGTTGTTAAGCATGGTGATTTAATTAGGCGTCACTTGAATTCACTCCACTTGTACTTACACGTGTACAAAAGTACACTCAATAAACGACACTGTCCCTACATATTAGTATGTGTACGATATACTTGTACTCTTAAAAAAAAGTGGGCTGGAAATTTAATTTTTTTTTGTACAGAATGAGCAATTGATCTCCCAGCCTTTTTTGAGTTTGAGGAAGAATTTAAATTATTTTCTTTTGATATTTTTGCTACATTTATTTTCTTTCATAGAACTTAATTATGATTAAGTTGACTTTTCAACTGTTTTTTTATAGACATTTTTTTCATTTGAAACAACTAAAAATTATTATTGTTGTGACTCCATGTAATAAGCCAGTGAAAGGTTTTTAATGTGAGACATACACATAGCTAAAGAAAAAAGAAATATGATATGAAAAATGTTAAGGAAAAAAAGAGGGGGAGAAAAAAAATGAGCATCCGCCTCAATTTATAAAACAGTCAATAAGCTTACAAATGAGAATTGGAAATTTATTATGATGAGCCAACTAATCTCTAGAACTACTCTCTCTCTCCAAGATGGTGATGGGTTCTAAGTGAATTTCTAGTTGGGCATAAAAATGTCATGAGGTTTGATGAACGGAGGAGTCCTAAAAGGGTTCTCACTTTCCTTTTGCTGAAATAGTTTTTTTTTGTAAAAATGATAAATAGTTTGTTGTGCTCATGAATGAGTGCATTTGAGAAAAGTGGGAACAGGAGTCACTGGAAGTGGAGGAGAGGGATAAAGAGAAAGAGAGAGAGACGACACAGTTTATTCACAGCCATTCACATTTATCTCCTCTCCTGTGTACAGATATATAGGTATTTAGAGATGAGATGTTGGATAATTTATGCCATTCTTCAAGATGGGGTCACATATTACAACATAAGGGATGATGAGCCCACCTATACATCATACAGACCCATATGTACCTCCTAGTAGAAACATAGGCCTATTATATAGATATCCTCATCCCCAACTCTCTGACAGAGAGTCTGTCTACTCTACAAATAGTTTTCAAAACCCAAAAACCAAGAGGCTCTTCTTCCTCTTCCTTCTCAAGAGAGAGAGAGAGAGAGAGACTCCTTGAGGGCTTCATAATAGCGGTGGTGTGTGGTGGTTGTTTGTGGTGTGTGAGAAATTTTAAACTTGTAGCTCATCATCATTATAATTATAAACCTTTTTTTTCTCTCTCTTGGTTTGGTTGTCTTGCGCAATAATTATCATCTTTCTTTTGTTCTCTTCTCAGAGAAAGTTTTTTGACTGTAGTAAAATGTTGATAATAGAAAATAGAGATGTATGAATGGCTTTGAAGTTTTTTGTATGGGTTTGGAAAGTTGAAAATGACGTTTGGGGGTTACATTAGAAATAGTAAAGAGTAGGAGAAGAAGAAGGTAAAGGATCTAATTATAAATATAAAGTTGAATATAGGAGAGGTTGAAATTTATGAAATTGACGCGGAGGAGATAAACAAACACGGTTGTAGGGCGGGAGAGTATATTTCTGTCAGTTGGACCCAGCAGTCGGGACATGGAGGAAAAAAGAGCCCGTAGTCTCATGTCACTTCACACTGCTGAAACATGAGTCTCGGAAGCTCTTCTCTCTCTCTCTCTCTCTCTCTCTCTCTCTTCGGCTTTTATCGTTTAATACTTCTCAAACGACTGAGGCATACACACAACATAGTTTAATTTCATGCCCTTTGCTATCTATCCCATCCCATACACATGCATCTACATATGCATTATTCACAATCCTCGTATATTAGAGAAGAAAGAACAAGTAAACAAAATAAACTTGCATAATAACGCCACCGCGGAAAGAACTACACGAAGAGGAAAACTTAATATATTGCAACTTTTCAAAATAAACTAATCGTATCGTAAACGAATGCATGGTCATAGTAGTCGCACGCAATCTCCATCTCCCCATGTTACACATAGTCTCTACATAGTCTTCTCTGTATGTACATATAACTTTTTATAAACAAAAAGTATATAAATGTATGCAGGGAACAGGGAGAGTCTACAAGATTTTGATATTGGTACGGGCTATGACGGTGTCATAGTCTGATAGAAGTAGACCGAGCCGAAACGAGGCTTGAAGCAGTTGTCACTGAACCCGTGAATAAAATCGGCCAACAAAATTACAACTGGAGGGAATAATCATCATTCGCTACTTTTCCCAACTTGCACCAAAAACCTTTCCCTCTCTCTCTTATGTATACACACAAATGATAATATAGAATTTTGATGTAAGGAGTCTAAAAACTTGTCGTCATTTATGTTCATCGTGTACATTTTAGTATGTACATAGAACATACTCAACTATTTAGACGTACTTGTCACTCCTGTCAGGCTTAAGAGGATGATGATGACGAGGAAGAAGAAATGGTAAGGATGATGATGATGACGCTCATCAAAGACCCTTGGCTCTTGTAAAACAACACCCAAGGTTAGGAGGGTGTCCACACACACACGCGCGGCCATGTAATTACAAAGACCTCTCGCACCCCTTTAGTCTCTCTCTCTTGTCTTTTCTCGTGCAATTTCCCATCTCTGTCTTCATATGATTTTACAACATAGAAGGTATGGAATTGCGGATATATATTTGGTACGAGACATAGCCTCAGTCCCTCCAACTTGGTTTGGTTGGTGAGTAAAGCTAACTAAAGAAAATAATTAAACTCTTCCAGCCCCGTTTTTGATATTCTTTCTCTCCCCGCCTGTGTGTTTAGGTTCCTCTATTATTGAACTACCTCTCTCTCTCTCTCTCTCCTAATGGCAACAATGACTAAAATCGTCTTTTCGTGGTCTTGTATCTGTAGTATTACTCATCTTCCTCTTCTTCTCTTTTGTGTGTACATACTGGAGTTTTAATACAGAGACATTTGACCCCTTGAGTTTCAGTCTCTCCCTTCATTTTGTTGGCCTGAAAATTTTGTCACATGGAGAGAAAAGAGGGAATGATTAGTTGATACCAAATTAATGAGCATACATTAATGAGGATATTATTAACATCTCTTATTTCTCAACTACAAGGGAAAGGAACATGGCTTCTATTATTAACTCCACATCACATTGTCTATCTTCATCTAATAATGTATAGAAATAGAGATAGAGAAAAAATATGGGATATAAAAATGACACAAAAAAAATGTTGTAAATTAGGATACAATCACAAACAAGTCATCTGACAAAAGAGAGAGAGAGACAATCTGAACTAAAACATTGTGCTAATCTCTGTCTGTCTCTAGAAGACACAGCAGAAGAGATGGTAAGACAAAAAGATTTATTTTAGAATTTTCTTTTTCTTTATATTCTCGGTTATTAAGTAAACACAAAATAGTTTAATGTTTGTGATGAGGATGGCAAATTTGGATTTTGGCTCGAGTTTTTGTTGTTGCATAAATACAAGAAAGAGAGAGAGAGAAAAAAAAATAAAGACAAATGAAAAGTTGTCTGTCTTTCTGTGTGTGACAAACTGACTTTTTTTGGTTGATAGAGGACTTTAATATATATAGACCATAGTTAAATAAATGTGTGGCTAAATAAGCATAAGGTATAATAATAATACCAGCAAAAGTGTTAACTTAAGAGAGACAAGAAAATAGACAAAAAAAATATTTTTTCCCAAGTTTACCTACGAAATGCGAGGAGAATTATTTGTGTGGATACAGAAAGACGTAGAGAGAGAGAGAGGAAGATGGGTTTGTTGTTTGTTTTTGTGTAGCGTCTGTTGTATGACTTTGTTGTATTGTATGTTATATGGGGATGACATGGCTCTCCATACTAACCCCAACGACAGACTAGGTGGCTATTTAGGTAATGAGGAGAAGGATGAAGGCAGAATATTATCATTCTTCAAGAATTGTGTCTTATCAGAGCAACAGATCCAGTGAATGAGAATGAGTTGAAAAAGGGCCGGGTTCTCTCTCTCTCGGCTTCTTCCAGAGAGAGAGAGAGAGAGAAAAATAGTGACTGTGTAAAACAAGAGAAAAAAAGAAGAAGAGAAGAATATTGTCAACGCACTATAAAAATCTCTGAGGAAAGATATTTATGGCGGCTGCTCGAGTAAATTTTTCCAAAATTCCTCAGTTGTAACGCAGCTGCTTTTTCTTTCTTGTGTGCAATACCATCCATATATCTCTCTAGTTATACTTTATTCTTTATGATGGGCCCCAACACATTCAAAAGGACACAAAAAAAAACAAAACCAAAAAATCCTTGCATTATTATATAACTTAAATCCCTATATTCAATAGTTTTTAGTTTTCTCAACTTTTAAAATATTACAGAAGCTTGACACTATGGCGTCTCTTATTTTTGGCCTTTTTTCTAACTTTACTCCTCCATTGTCATCTTATTATTGTCGACTAGTAAAAACGTAATAAGTGTTTTTTTTTTAAAAAAAAAAATAAGAATATGTGTACAAACTAAAATGTAGAAAAAAAGAATTCTATAATATTTATGAGTAGCTCATGCACAAGGAAGTATTTTTTAATGTGAGTCTATTATTATAAGAAAACGCATCAAGTGAGTAAACCGAAGGAACCCTTTTTTCTCATTTTTTCGTCTTCTTTTTCTCCCTTTCAGTGTGTTGCGTATCTTTTTTTTTCTATGTGTCGGTTCTGGAAACTTTTCAAGAGTTTTACAAGATAAAACTATTAAGTATGAGAGAGAGAGAGAGTCTCTCAAGCACCGGCTTTGCCAGAGTATAGTTTTTGAGCTTTATCTGGTATATAAAAGTGTGAGAGTACAGTGTACACTAAACTTCAACTTGTCATCTGTCCACAGAGTCCTTTAACTCTCTTTTCACTTGTACTTGTACGTGTATATGTAGAGATGTATAGGAAAAACCAAGTTAGTAGTAGTAGATGGCATATAAAATTAAAAAGACTTTTACGATTAGAAGTATTTCATGTTTAGGTTCTCAACCCATAAGCATTTTTATATAGGCCTCTCTCTCTATTCAATACATAGCTAGACAAAATGTACAAGTTCCCTTCATTTCATAAATTATAGGAATAACTCTGTAGTGTAACATGTTTCTTGTAAAATTATTATTATTGCTTCAAAACTTTACTACACCAACAGTCTCTCTCTCTCAGTCTTTATTTTTATAGCTTTATGATTTTTATTAGTCTTTTTTTTCTCTTATAATAACTCATAAGGACTTTTTCTCAGTTTCCAGTTTTCGAGGGTGAGGGGAGACCGGGGCATAATTTTCTTTTAAATATTTCCCCTCCCCACCCAAAAAATCACCATCAATCAATCCTCAAAAAAAGTTTTTTTTGGACAAAGTGTGTACTCTGTAATTCAAGTTGACAGATTAGGGAAGAAAATTTATAGGATGGACAAGAAATGGTGGACTTGTCAAATAATAAATATTATTTTTATTGCCCATCATAATATTTAGAGAGAGAAAACTATTTGTTACAACTCTACAATATAATATTATGACCATTATAATAATTCATAAATTTTATTATTCATTTTAAATTTTAAATAAAAATTAAAATATTGCAAAGTAATATTTGTTATTTTGTAAAAGATAGACTTTTCGTAGAGACAAATTGAGATTGAGACTATGAAAAATTGAGGGAGATGACTGATATTTTTTTAAAGGGTGGAAAAAACTAGAGAGAGAGAGATGAAGAAGAGAAAAAAAGACGGAAGATTCAAAAAATGCTATATTTTCTTTTTGGAAAAAATAAAGACAGGGGTTTGAGATGAAGACAGAGATTTTAGTTTCTCCTGTCTTGTTTCTGCTGGTGGTGGCTGTCTATATGAAGAATAATTTTTCTTGGGAGGAATGATAGGTGGATGAAAAGAATCACCAGCATTTATTAGCACTGAACAGCTGCCGGGTGATTCTCTCTTGATCCTCTGTCAACTCCCGGCCAGGAACAGCAGGAGCCTCACCAGTAGCAGTAGGAGCAAGTACAACAACAGCATATAACGAAATAAGATGTAGAAAAAAAAATCATCTCCGTTTTTTTCTCTCTCTCTCTATCGTCTCTCTATCTCTTTGGTTTTTCCTCCTCTTCTTGTTGAACGGCTTAGAATAACAAACATGAATAACACTAGGGCGGGGATGAGTAATGAGAGTATCATGGTATATTTTTGCTGGGAAATCAAAGCGCTTTGCATCTGTTTTTCTGGAAATAGTTCCGCTCTCGACGCGTGCCTTTGTTTTCACGTTTTTTCAAGAGAGACCCCCGTCTCCGTCCTCGTTGTCTCTCATCATTGAATTCTCCTTATCGAGACACATAACACGGCCACGGCCCAACACATTTTTTTCTTCCTTTTGTACTTTTATGAAAAAGAATAACTATATTTTTACTACTCTATACGACGAGTATCCCCATTTACATTGACTTTTGTCTCTGGTCGTCGTGTGCCGTATCTGTACTTTGTGCCTTTTCTCATGGAATGAAAAAATATATGGAATTTTCACTTTCTTGTCATCCTTCTTCTCCCCAAAAATCTCAAAAACACATATGCTCTCCCCCCCCCTTTTTTTTTCTCCAGTTCTTCTACAACTTCTCTACATTTTCTTGTGAAAAATTCCTCAAAAACATGGTCTGTAAATAATACAAGAGAGAGAGAGATTTTATGTTTGTGCTTACGTTCATTCTATTTTGTTACTAACATGGCAAACATAATTATTACAAGAAGAAGGTATATATAAATATATACATATTTTTATAGTTTGTATCTGTAAGGGATATGAAAATACATTATAAGTGTGTACGTTGTCGTAGTGGAGGGGAAGTGACCCTTGACATGGGGAAGATCATCAAGGGATTCATAACAGACGGAGGAGACAAGAGTAGTCATTTTTGGGGTGGAATTTCGAATATGCATTATGACACGAGACCATTCTTCATGTGTCTCGCACTGTCTCGTCTTAATAAGGGTCACCGGCTGAGCATGAGGGCATACAACACAGTAGGATTCAGGGAACACATGAAGGCACAGGAATCCCATGAATTTTTCTTCAAAAAAATAGAAGCCTCATCTCAAGTGGCAATTTATAACGATTATAAAATTTTTTTATTCATTTATTTTCCCTTCAGCAGATAATAATCATTTTTTTTATTATTATTATTCACTCCTTTGACTTTCCTTCTCTTTATTTTTGAAAATTAAAAGTTAGATTATTTATAATTTATAAATATTTCTTATTTTAATTCCACTGAGAATTCTTTGGGGAATATGTTAATTAGGGGGATTTTGTCATTGGTGATGAATGGCTGAAATATAAAAAGTATTGAAGCGGAGGATGAAGTGTGGAGGATATTTTTTGACGTTTCCAGAAATAGGAAACCATGTATAATAATTATGTCAAAAAAAAGAGAATTGTACAGGAAATACTCTATATTCTTTTTTTTCCAAAATAAGGGAAAAAAGAAGAGGAGAACTTCCGCATTTTCATTCTCTCTCTTGTCTCTCTTCCCCCTTTTTGTTGAGGAAGAAAGGGGCACTCACGTGGCCGCGACTCATTATTACCATTTTGAGATTAGTTCGTGCGTCTATTACGTCTACATGGTCGGCTAACGCGGCGCAAGCCGAGAGAGAGAGAGGCTTCTTGGGTAAACATATGTAAAGTATGCATGGTAAGGATCATCAACATGGGAGAACAATCTAACCATGGACTATAGAAAAATATGCATGACTTTTTGTCATTCTCTCTCTCTCTCTCTCATCCCGCATATTTGAATATAACGGGAGTGGTAGTAAGAGAGAAGAGGAATCGTAAATTTCTAAATGTATTTCCGAGAAAACCCAAAATGAAAATCCTGGACCATTTATTTCAACCTCATGCTCTGCCTTGGAAGCCGTTCCTCTTCTCCTACGATTTCTCTCTGTCATTAAGGATATTTCTATTTGCTCAAAAATGATGGTTCAGTGCAGTTGAGATTTACAAAAGTACGCAAGAGAGAGAGAAACAGAGAAGCCGTTAGTCTTTCTTAGAGACTTGGAAAGAAGCTCTCTCTGCCTATTTTCTATATAACTTTTTACCCCTCCATTTTATTAGGTAAAACTCAATTGTTTCCTATTTACCTTATAGCATTCACATTTATTTAATTGTCAAGCTGTCGCCGCCACATTCTCCCCAAATTTTAATCATCATTCCTTAAGCTCTTGCGGCCTCCAACTCCAAAATGTCGAATGAACTCATAACAAAAAAGTTCACGGATTTTTGCAGACAGAGAGAGAGGCCTTCACAATATACTTTCTCTTCTTTTTGTGTTGATTTTGTAGACTGAATTTTTTTTTGGTTCAATAAGAGAGAGAGACCGCAACTACAATAATAGTTTGTATATTAAAAAAGAATGAAAAGAGAAGAAAAAAAATTTATGCCATAGCCTTTATGACAAATGTAATTTCCTTTTTCTATTCTCTCTCTCTCTCTCTCTCTTCTGTATAGTCAGTTGATGAGGAGGACGGTGGTGTAGTATTTTTTTTTGTCATCAAATTTGATTCGCTTGCCTGATTTTTTTCCCTGAAAATCCAGTGATTGAGATTGAGGGATTTTTTTTCTGGTCCTTTTTTTGGGGAGAGATTAAAAAGAGATTAGTCAAGAAAATTGAGAGGAATTGTGATGGTTGTGTATGGAAATTTTTGTTCATAGATATTAGTAGAGGAGGAAGAAGATCGAGCCTCATTGAATAAATGTTGTAGAAACTAAACTACAGTTGAATTATTATCACATGTCCATTACACATATACACAAAAACACCCTAAACATAAGGTCAGAGACACATACCAAAATATTAACTACACAGATACAAGGGCTAAAGAAATAAGGGGACATATGGGAAAAATTGTATATACAAAAATATATATGTCCTTTAACACACAAGAGAGAGAGAGAAGCATATGTGTCTTGTTGAAAAAGTTGAAGTCTCTTTTTTTTGAAAAGCCAGATTAAAATCTTCAATCTCTCTTCACAGATTCAAGGAATGGGAGAAAAAAGGGAACCTGTAAGCTCCTGTCGGCAGTTTTCACTGAGGGATGAATACTGTCAATATGGTCATTCTCTCAGGATGTCGTAAAAGGAAAATAGCAAATAAATATGAGAGCTAGCTAGCTCTCTCTTCAAACATAAACTAAAAAAGATTGTTTAAGATATGATTCAAATACTTTTTATATTTTTTTCATTATATAAATAAACATGTACATTCCACTGAGGAAAATATTACAAGCTAATAATATTATGAATGATGAGTCGAGTCGACTCAAGCATGTCATTCTCATTGGAGAAAAAAAAGAAGAGCAAAAAAACATTTTTAAAGTTTATCTTTTTTCCCCTTACTTCAGTATTTCTACTTAAAAAATAAATTTTTTTATGGGTGACTGAGTAGATGGATGGATTGTTTGTTGTTCAATCTTGAACTTTGAGCTGGTGAGCATGAGTCTTATGAATCTTTTCAACTTGAATATGAAATAATTGTCATGTTAGTTTTTTTCCTCTGTAGAGAGACACACACATCTCACCCTCTTCCCTGTTCAACAAGTCTCATTATGTTTTTTTGTAGAGAGAGAGACGAGGGAAAAAAATGAGTTCATGTCATAACTCTAATTCTGGCACCAAGAGTCTAATGTCAAATTGTGTATACAAAGGAGAAGGAGCAAAAAAAAAAGAATTTTAGAATGAGCAACACATTTTATGATTACAAGTTGCTGGGAGAGACATGGAAAAAGTGATATCATGGCATTTATTTTATCCACACACACACACATACAGGACAGGTATATCTGTATGAAGATGAAAAACTTTTTTTTTGTACTCATACGTACAACAAGTCAAAGGACGGTACTAAAGACTCTGCCACTTTTTTATCATCAAAATATTCATTTGCAGGAAGAGGAGGAAGAGTTTTGAAGAGGATGAAAAAAAAATTGTAAAATGTTATCATCAAAGGTTTAGAAATAGAAATAAGAATACACTCATAATTTAACTAGAAAGAATCTGTCTTGTCTCTAGTACTCTATAATAAAATTGTGAGTGAGAGACTCTCTCTCTCTGTGAGCTTTATATTTATCATATTATAAGAAGAAGGGGGTGGGTACAAAGGGGGAGGATTTAGAATTAGAAACCTCGGGGCCACGGGTATTTATGAAAGCGACAATCCGGGCGAATTCCACATTGTCTTCCTCCAACACCCAAAAAGAAAAACATACAAAGTACATTTACCTTCATTTTACATAATGATTATCATCAACGTCCCTTTTTTGTCTTTGAACATCATAAATGTAGTCAAAAATATACATGGGAGATATGGGCGGATATGATAGATCTCTGTGTATGTGACTTTGCATTAATTCCATGTGATGAGATTAGCCAAATGCCAAAAACCGTTTTTCATGTCTTCTTCCACACATATACAGATATTTGTATAGAGAGAGAGAGAGAGAGAGAGAGAGAGAGAGAGAGGATGATAGTGAAAAATATATAATTTTTTTTTTTGCAAATATGTTGCTGAATTATGATATATAGAGTGTGTGTGGTACATAGGAATATGAGCCTTTTGTTGCCTATCTTCCCATCTATTCCATGCCATGCTTGTTCTATTGTATTATTATCCCCCCTCTTCATACTTTTAAACTCCGGAAGACTTGTAGAGAGAACCAAGAGCCCAAAAATAGATACTCTGTGAACGCAGTCACATCCTAGTCAAAAAAGAAGGAAGAGTTGGTAATGCATAATTTCAAGCCACACACACACACACATGCGATTGTTCTCCCGAGATGCAAAAGAGAGAGAGAACCTGGAGGGAAACAAAAAAAATAAAAGTCTTGAAGAATAAGAAGGAGGAGAAAAAATTACATGGTGTATATTCTCTATTGTGGTATTTTTGTCTTGTCTTTATTTCTCCATTCGTATGAGATGTGCAAGTATGGTGTGGAACGACTTGAGAGTATATGACAATTTAAGAGTTTTTCTCCTCTTTTCTGAGGTTTTCTTCTAAAGGACGGCAAGTGTCTCTCCTCAAAAAAAAAAGTTTTTTTTCTTCCTCTTCCACAAAACCCGGGATGAATTATTTTTTTCCGGAAAACATTTTCTTTTTCTTTTTTTCCCTAATTCTCTCTCTCTCTCTCTCTCTTTCTTTGGCTTGTAAGAATTGAAATGACGAAGAAAGAACTCATATAGAAGAAATTTATGTTTATAAGTAACATTTTAAAATATGTACGAGTACAATATAAAGAGGAATTTTTTTTGTGTGCTGAGATTCAGGTTCCGATGAAAAATTCTCCATTATTTTTTTCTTCTCTCTCCGAGAAAGATGGAGAGAGAGCGTGGTGCGGGTTCATGGTCTGTCTGACTCCATTCTCGCAGAAATTACTTTGGTATTCTACCATGGAATAGCACTCTACGTGTGAATCTAAATGTTTCATTAATCCTTCTCATCTTCCTCTCTCTCTTTTCTGTACTTTCCAAACTGTTCAATTTGACCAAAATTTATTCTTCATTATAAAACAAGATGAAAAGGAAGAGGAGGAGGAGGAGAATACATGAGATTTAGCGTCATTCACTATTAAATTCTCCATAGTCAAGTTAAAAAATTTTGTCATTATTTATAGAGATGCTCACTCTACCTTCTTATTGTCATTAGGCATATGTTTTATAATATTCACTTCAAAATAAAAAACATGCATATTAGTATTACGTACATATTATTTTGAACTGTGAAATATATGAACTATTTTTAAACTGTATATAATATTCTCTACATATTGAAGAATGGTTGATGATAAAGTGATAATAATAGAGTGTGTGTGGACAGATAAATGTAAAAATGTGAGAATATATTATTATTAAAAAGTCATAGTCTTTGAGATAAAAAAAATTGTTGAATTTATAATATATCCAAGGAATTTTGGCTATGGTGTGTGTATCAGTAGTTGTGTTATAAAGAGGCATGCCATATCTTGATTTTGTCTGTATAAAGTATATGTATATATATTTGTACATTAAAGATGGTAGTGAAAAAAAAGAAGAGTACAAGTTAATTTCAGATTGATTTAGCTAAGTGTTTGTACTCTCACTTTGAGTATATTTTTTTTCATCTCGTGTAAAAGAGGATACAGATGAATCAGATGCTTCAACGTTAAAATGAATGGCTATGGATTATTTGTTGTCCTTGTCGCAAAAAGAATACACATGGCCAATCCTTACGAGTATCTGTGTATGAGAGAACAAATGAAGAAAAGGGACAATTCTTATTTCCATTTGGCTATAAGCCAAACACTTTTTTTTCGCGTCTCTCTCGATGAACAAGACAATTATGTGGAATGAGTAGAAGAAGATGAACATTTTTTAAAAAAAATTGTTTTTTGGTTGAGAGAGATGATGAAAAAAAACTGGTATATGAATATTACAGATGACAAGAGGGAGAGATGGAATGATGGGAGAGTTGGTGATGTCGATGGGACGTCGTGTCATCGTTCCTCAGACTTGTTGTCTTCTTCCAATGATGATGACGAGATGGATGATAGGAGTACGGCGGTAGGGCATCCACAGACCACGATTCCACATACATCTAATTTTTTGACGGATGAAGGTACGTCTTGTCACTCCCCCGCCCCTTTTCTCTCCTTCTTCTTCATGTCTTATGATGATGACAAGTCTGACAGCTAATAATTGATACCTTTTCTTCCATCTTTTACCCCCCTTTTGTTTTTTTGTGCATGAAAGAAAACAGAGAGAGAGAGACAGAGGACTGTACAATGTACAGAATTGTGACACTCTAATTTTTTTTACTCTGACTGCCTCTCATGTGATTTTTTTTTCTCTCTCTCTCTTTTAGATGATGATGACATACACACGGAGGATGCTAATAATAATGAGTCCAAGAGTCGAGATGTAGCTGATGAGAAGGTATGCAAATATTTTTTTCAACTGTAAATATTTTTCTATTACACATTTTGATGTATACAATGACGTTTACATGAGATTCCTCTATGAGCAACTAGATTTTAAATAGAGCCAAGTTCTCTAACTATTTATTTATTTGAGAGAGTTTCTTTTTTGACTCAGTTTTGTCTCAAGATAAATGAATCATTCTTTTTTGTGAGAGAAAAGAATGAAATAAACAATGTTAATTTTGAGTAGAGAAAGTCATTTAAAAAATGATTGGCTTAAAATGAGTCCTATTGGGCTGTCGTTGACAAATAGGGAAAAAGTGAGAGACAAGTAAATTGTAGAAAAATTTGTAGATAATTTGAAAACTTTTGTGTTGGTTAGACAAGATATTGAACAGAGATGAAGACAGACAGACATTAAATTGACGAGTGTTGATTTTTGTAATTTTAATTAATAGGATGTGGACTCGAAGGAGCTACAAAAGGAGTCTCTCACAACGGCCCTGCATAGCCTTATTGGTGGGAATTTCCCGTGGCCAGAGGAACTTGAAAAGGTTTTTCAAAAAATTTTAGAAACCTTTCATCTCTATTTAATTATTTACTAATGAAGAATACTTAAATAGTAGTTTAAATGACAAGACTAAATAAGAAAATAATTGAATAAATTATAGTTCAAAACCTTTTTCGTGGGTCCCAACGTCACTCTTGAGGCAATCCAGAATACTAAAGTGAGTTGACTTATTTAGTTGAATTGAAAAAGATAAAATTGACAATATTTTATGGTTCTTTTAGGTGGCTGTTGCTCAATTTGCGGCGAATGCTCTACATAATTCCAGTACGACCAAGAACTCAAAGAATAGCATGGGAGGAGGGGGAGGAGGGGAAGGTGGATCATTTCAAGAGCTCGCAGCGTTACAATCAACCCTCTTGACATTACAACAACAACAACTTCTTCAACTTCAATTACTGCAACATCTTCAACAGCAGTTGGTCTCAAAGAGTTCTCAAAATTCGGTTCAACATGATGATTCTTCACCACCCAACTCACCCAGTCCAGTTCCCTCCAAGAGTACTACACCTCAACCACCCGAAGTGAATCAGAGTAGTAATAGTAGTAGTCAACTGAATCTCTCTCCCCTCAAACATCATAGTAAACCCTCTCAATCTACTCATGCTAGTACACCTGTCAATAATCATTTGACAAATAATTCTTGCTCTCCTCCAACCAATACCTCAACTACCCCCATCACTCATAGCAATGGCTCAGAAGCTCTCAATCCTCATTTTGCTTCTCTTCTCAATTGTGCAAATCCAAATCAGGATCCAAATCAACCTCTCTCCCCAGGTTGTTACCTTCCACACGGGACTTCCTCTTCAAGTATACTCTCTCCCAATGGAGACTTAAATATCATTAGAGAACCCAATAGTCTTGAAATGTTGCAGAAACGAACCCAAGAGGTGAGTACACCCTTTATTTATTTATTATCAACCTTACCATTTTGCATTATTATTTATCAACTGAAAATTTTACATTTTGTCAATTTCTGTTCATTAGGTTTTAGACTCTGCCTCACAAGGACTACTGGCATCTTCATTAGTAGACGATCCTAATTATCGGAAGAAAGGAGGCCTGGGAATTGAGAAGGGTCGAGAACCATTTTTTAAGCATCGATGCCGTTACTGTGGCAAGGTAAAACTTTCATTTGACTTTCTCTTGCGTACTTTTTTTTTTGGAAAAAGTCATTTTTTAATTGAACGCCTTCTAAAGAAACAACGCTTGATTAACTTTACAGGTATTCAGTAGCGACTCGGCCCTACAGATTCACATCCGATCCCATACTGGGTAAGAAAAAGAAAAAAACTACATATTTAAAATTAATTTTTTGTGAAGTTTCCAAAATATGAGCATTGTTTTAATTATAATTTTAAAAAAAATTTGTACAGAGAACGTCCCTTCAAGTGTAATGTATGTGGAAGTCGGTTTACTACCAAAGGGAACTTAAAAGTTCATTTTCAACGTCACACGACTAGATTTCCGTAAGTTGTCTACATACAGAGATATAAAAATGAAGTAAGATGAGACGAGTTGAGATTTTGTGGGGTGTAATTTAATATTTGTTTTGTGTATTGAAGGCATGTCAGGATGAATCCACATCCTATTCCAGAGCATCTTGACCATCTCCACCCACCCATTCGACCCAATAGTGGACATTCGACCCCAAATCATTCGCCAACAGGGTCAAATCCGTTCAGAACTCCGCCACCCCCACCCCCACAGGGACTTCATCCTTTTAATCCCCTATTCCATTTTTCTCATACTCCCATGAAATTGATTCCTCTTGCCGTTCCAGTCCTTAGTAGTAAAGAGCATCACATTCTGAGTTCGGGTCCGGAGGATCTGACGAAACCAAAGGGTAAACATGATCATCATTCGGATGATGAACTCAAGTCTCGAGTAAAAGAAGAATTTAATGAGGAGGAGGAGGATGAGGAGGATGATATGGAGAATGAAGATGACATGATGGATGAGGATGACATTGATACATCTGATAATCATAGTGGGGGGAAGGATGATGATGACAAGGACTGTAGTAGACTAAAGAAGGGTCATCATGTTAATTCATCGATGCATAATAATAATGGAGATCATGTACATCATCATCATCATGTGAGGGATGGAGAGGAGGATGACGGAGAGGAGGAGGAGGAGCGAACAAAAAAAGAAGTAGATGATTGTAGTATGGACTCAATGAATCTTCAAGAACATGATCAGACCGACACAGAGAGCATGATGATGATGGAAGAGTCGAGTAGTCAAGATCAACCGGAGAATTTGTCCAGTAAAAGTCTCCAGCTCATGTACCCAGTTCCTCTTACCATGGTTTGCAATCACTCTCATCGTACTTCATGTTGACCCCGGAATTCTCTAATGACCGCCTTCTTTTTGATTTGCTCCTCTTCAGGTCGCCCACCATCCGAGTCGCCCCTCGTCCACATCAACGACGATGACAACATTCGCACGCATTTCACCCGCATCACCTCAATTTCAACCGGGCTCATCTCAACTTCTGTCTACTAGTAAGCAACAACAACCCACATCGCACTCGCAGCCGCCATCACAAGGAATTCCAGGATTGGATCTTGATCCCTCAAAAGACCCAGCCATCTACACATCTCTCCTTCCCCGCCCTGGCTCCAATGACAATGCATGGGAGTCTCTCATTGAGGTCACCAAGACATCTGAAACGGCTAAACTTCAACAGCTTGTGGATAACATTGATCACAAGGTCACGGATCCTAATCAGTGTATCATTTGTCAACGTGTTCTCTCTTGTAAGAGTGCACTTCAAATGCACTATCGAACTCACACAGGTCGCCATTTTATTTCAACATTACATGAATTACATACACTATAAAAAGTTAACTTACTACTCACATAAATAGACACACAAATTATAATTTAATTATTTTTTAACAGGTGAACGTCCCTTTAAATGCAAAATTTGCTCTCGAACTTTTACTACCAAAGGAAATTTGAAAACGGTAAGCCAATTAATTTCATTCCTACATTTTTCTACTGCATTTGTACTTATATAACATACAAAGAAATTTAACTTAATTTTTTTTTAATTGTTTGTTTCAGCATATGGGAGTTCATCGAGGTAAGTTTATTGTGTTTACAAAATTTAATTAAAATGACTTTCTTTTGTAACATATTACAGAAAAATAATAGTACATGCCTTATAACTACTGTCTATTTTCTTTTTATTAGCTAAACCACCTTTGCGAGCTCTTCTACAATGTCCAGTGTGTCACAAAAGGTAAGGAAATTGTGAATGACTTTTTACTCAGTGTATGTACTAAATTAAATTTAAATTCTTAATTTACATTGTTTTTAGATTCACAAATTCACTGGTCCTTCAACAACATATACGACTACATACTGGTAAATAAATAAACATTTTTAACTATGAAATAATGTAATTAATAAGACTCAACTAAATAATATTAAAAATTCTCTTTTGTAGGGGAACCCACAGATCTGACTCCTGATCAAATTCGAGCTGCAGAAGTGAAAGATTTTACATTTTTACCATCAAATCATTTTCCTCCGTTTCCACCACATGGATCTCCTCCTCTTTTCCTCACTCATCATCATCCTTTAATGAAACATCCCATTCCGACTTCACTACCTTCACAACAAGCTCTTCAATCTGATGATTCAGCCTCAAGTCCACCACTAAATCCAAATTTTAAATTGTCTCGAGAAGATTCACTTTCCCCTCAAATGGACAAAATTCCCTCATCCCCCCACAGTGAAAATATTTCATCTCCAAATTTTTCACCCAGTCTCTCAGAAAATCATGGAGGGAATAGTAGTAATAGACCCATTGTCAAAAGTCAAGGGAATTCTTCCAGGCAGGCTACTCCAACATCATCCCCTCAAAATGGGAATTCTTCTACAGAAGACAATTCTCCATCAAATACAAAACAGGATCAACCCTTAGCTCTAAATAGTAATTCATCACCAGCCGCACAACAACAACAACCATTTATTACATCCACAATCATTCCTCATAATAATTTACAATTTTTAAAAGTCAATTATGTTTTTGTCAAATAGCCAATTCTTTTTGTATACTAATTTAGGTCTCCGGGGCTATATTTCCAAAAAAAAATGAAAGAGAAGAAAAACAAAATGAATGAAAAAAATCATATAATTAATTATTACACATTTCAAAGACTATAGAAAGGAGACTATAGGAGTATTACAATATTGATACTATAAAACGAAGAGGAACGACACAATATTAATTATTTAATTATGTACTCTTCCACACACAAAAAAGGAGGTAGTGAGTCACCATCTTATACTATATATTATACAATTATTATAGAATATTTAAGCTATTTACCAATTACTGTATACCTTAAATATATTTAAAAGTTAAATACTTTACAAAAAAAACATTTAAGACACATGATACACATCCAAAATATTTAATGACATTATGTATACTGATGATGATGAAAGAGAAATTTTTTTGAAACAAAAAAAAACCTCAGCTCATGAACGCAGTTCAACTATATATTTAATTAATTACTATGTCCAACTCTTTAATTTAAAGCCACAATTTTAATTTTCATACTACACCTATACCATAGATAGATATATACATATATATTTAGATAGGGAGAAAATAAACCTGTGCTCTATACATAATTTTTAGGGATATCAAAAAAACAAACGCTGACTAGATATTAAATTATGATTAATTAATGTTAAAAGAGTATGATATGGATATTTGCATTTTTACCTGTAAGGCCATAATTTCCATTGCCCACTGTATAAACAGAGGAGAAAATTTGTAGAGTTTTTGGTATAAATATCACAATACAATCATGAGTGTGTCGTTGAAGTAAATTATTGTGTAGCACCCCACTCCCCCCTCCCCCTCCCCACACCTTTCTTCTTTACATTGCACTGACGACTCTCATAATGTTACCGTTTTCTTTTATTTGTCAAAATTAAAATTTTAATTCATGTAAAATGTATCGGATTGACTTGTTCAATGGGTTTAAAAAAGTATTCACTTTGTATCTACTCCTGTTAGTTAATAAAATAATTCCTACACATATTTAATTACTTGTAAGCAGAACAGTTGTAAAGCATTTAAATTGTCCAATTTTTTTACTTCTCTCCCAATTATTTCTATCAATTAATGTATTTCTCTCTCTCTCTCTCTCTCTCTCTTTCAAAGAACCAAAACAAAAAACTGTTTAGTCATTGGATTATGATCTAATTTTTTCGGAGTAGGGAAGAAAAAGGGCCCACGATGGACTATGGCTGGTCAACTAATTGTTAGAATATGTGTTTGGTGCACTGCCCAAGAGATTAGCTTTAACTAAATATACCTCCCCACATTTTAATTAAAATCTCTATGAAATATTGCAATTTGAAACATCAAGTTTAGAACAATTAGACATCTCATTTTTAGACTCGCATTTAAGTAATGTGTATAATTTATACCCTTATATATTTTTACTAGAACTGCAAAAAAAACGTTCAAAGAGTACCGTCGTGTATCACTAAAAATAAACCCAAGTATGTACTACCTAAATGCAATTAGACCTAAATTGGTTATTTATAAATATACCCATAATTTAGTAAAATGATAACTGTCAAGTTTAATAGATGAGACAAAAAATAAATTGAGAGAGAGAGAGACCGAAAGGGTTAAAAGAGAAAGAATCCGATTACTAATTTTAAAAAAATCACAAAAATTGTCGCGTCATGATTACTAATTAATAAAAAGTACGAAATTATAAAAATTTTGAATAAAAATAATGTAACTTATATATTATATACAATATAATAATTATAGAGAGAAAGATTTCCAATTAAGATTAGTTGGTGAGATGAGAGAAAAAAATATGATAAATAACCACGAAATACTCAATATCATGGAGATGATGCATAATGTAAATGAATATGATTGCATGGATTAAGATATTAAAAATTTTGTCCTCTGTTCAAGCGACCGCTATGATAAGTTAATCACTAATCAATTGTTACTTACATCATCATCACTAAACAATAAATTATATCGCATGTATTGTATACTCCAATAACCCCATTTCATCATTATCATATACCATACACGTATTAAATTCTAAAATAATGGCCCTCTCATAGAATAGTGGCCAGGGTCAGAGATAGACACAATGAATAATAGCCCGGTCTACAATTTTGGTGTTTTGAGAAATGTTTTCTTTTTAAAACCTACCAAGAAATATGGTTGAAACGGGAATGGAACCTATGACTTTGCAAAAGTTAAACAAAAAAAGGTCACAAGAGTAGCCGTGGGTGCTTTTAGTGTCCCAAAACAAAAAAAACTCTTCTTCTTTGCGATACAACAAGTTGACTCTACGTGCCCCAGCATCAGTACAGCATAGATTGCCCATTCTTTTGCGAATTGCTTGATAACATTTTTGATTCCTTTTTTTTGCTGGACTCACAAAAAAAACATTGCAAGCCACAAAATTAAAGTGACAATTACCCATACTATTTAATAGCCACGAAATGTATGGTAGCCCAGTCTGTAATAGTGGCCTCTCTATTATAGTTCAGCTTGGTTAAAAAGGCTGAAATTAATTTAATAGACCGGGTGCATTATTTTAGAGTTATAGGTAGATTCGTATGCCAAATAATATTTCCACATTTCATCCAATTCGATTAATATTTTCACGCTTCTTTTTTTATTTTTTTTTCACACTGCTTTTGTAAAAGGAGAAATAAAACGGTCACCCAAAAATGTTGTAGGTATATATATACTTATATTTAGGTATATAATATTCGGCTAAACTGCGACATTCAACACAAAAAAGAATCCCAACACAATTAAATTTTTGCCATTTTTTTTTCATTTCTTCACCATTGGAATTACATATACAGAGTAGTCCTTCAAAGTACTTGTATAGTAGACTTAATTATTAATTTATAGGTTCATAGAACGTTCATCGTATATTACGTAGCGACACGAAATAAATGACAATTAATTGATAATAAAACTCGATTATTATCTTTGTAGTCTAAAAAACATACAATTCATCATACTTGTGTATTCATAAAAAATAACAAACAACATACTTAATAGTACTTGTATTGTTCTATTATTATTATTCAGGAGGAGGAAAAAATCACGTCTATAGTCCAAGTTTGTTTGTTTTTGAGTAGACACTAGACGCGTAGCTATTTGGCTAAAATTACCGGAACTACTCCCCCCAATGACAGAGTAGAGTAATAATCAAGGTCCAAGTCGCTTATTGTAGAATGTAGATGATGAGATGTTTAAACGAGGAATTTTGCATAGTTGCATGAGATTTGACTTTTTTGACATTTTTACGAGATTCAAAAAATCAAAATACAACAGCATTCTTTATGTCCATTAAAAGTTAATAATATATTTAGTATTATTAACCCTTACATATTTATATATATATATATAAATGTGTTACTCTAAAAATCTTCACGTTTTAATAAACTTTATTTGAAAACGCAACGATGACGAATACGGTGATAAAAGTATACTCAATACTTTTTTTGTTAATTGGCGGCTTTGTCGGTTGACCCGGTATATATTCATGGCAGTACTCACCTGTTCAATGGAAAGATTAAATGTCGATTATAATTAACAAAGATTTAATAAACAAACATTAGTCATGTGTGGAAATTTCAATTAAATATTCAACACTCACCTCCAGTAAACGCTCCAACAAGAACTGTTTTTGGAAAGTATTTTCTAAACAGGTTTGACTCAAAATTGTTAACGTCATTATGAATCTTTCCTCGGCCATTACACACAAACATGAAGGCAAAACTACCTTCTTCTTCAAAATTACAACTTTTCAACCTTGATAGAGCCGTTTCATTTGCCGGTGACATTTTCTTGTGGAACAATCCAACAGAAAACACTTTTACATTATCTCCACAAATGATGAGACCGCATCCTTTGAAAAAACAAATGACACATTAATAGAATTCCATGTAATCCATCAAATGAAATTAAAAGTTTTTGTCGGAGCACATCATATTTGTTGTACCTTTGGATGCTTTTTCCTGAGAACTGCTACAAACAGCTTCATACATAGCTCCACCACCAACAGCACAACTAGAAATTAAAATATATCTTTTAATTTTTGTTTACCTAATAAAATTTAATAATCGATTCATTAAAAATAATGGGCTTCATCATAATTCATATCCATTTTTTGAATTTTAAAAAATAGTCCAGACAAGCTTCGTTTTGCTTCTTCCTTTACCAGGACCATTAATTACCTGGGATTTTGTCTGAAATTTTATGAAAAATAAAACAGAGTTAGCAAATCAATGATGAAGTTTTATACATGGGTAATACATTATCCTATTAAAAGATAAAATTCTCACAGCAAATATTGAAAGATGGCGTCTGACAATGCCGAACATCGTCTAGTCATCTGCAATTTTAAGAATTGGTCATTTATTTTAGATAACATGACTTTATTTCGTTTATTTTGAGTTGTATAAAACAAATATGGATTTAGACCCTCTAAAATAGCCTCCGTCCAAGTACATGAATACTGTCTTACCGATTGGAAAAGTATAATTCCCTTAACATTGTCATCTGGAGAAATGTTGAGAATTTCTTTGCAGTTTACAGCATCCACCTTTAAATCATCACAACAATATATGAATTATGATGTTAAATTTTAAGGGACAGTGCTACAAACTCTTCCATTTCACAACAACAAAAAATACATACCTTTCCTTTGTACTTTGATCCAGTGCTAAAATCAACGTCAAATGTTTTTACGTGTAAACCAGGAACTGTCAAAAAAAAGAAAAGATAGAGTCAAGTTTGATTTATTATAATTGCTCATAACATACTTGTCTTAATTAATTAATTGTAATCATTTAATTGTTGAGCTTATAAAGTACCTTTGGGAATGGCGAGGCCAGTCAGAAGTGGATATTCTTCATTTTCTGATTCTATTGTTTCACCCGTATTGATTGTTGTTACAACCCCCGTACCAAATGCTGCCAACCTAAGAACAAGGGAAAACAATTTATAGGCTAGATTTTGATTTTGTTAATAAACTAGGTTGTATATAAAGAGAAGGAAAAGTGACTTACGCTGGCCCAAGAATGTTAATACCCTCAAACAAGTGCTCAAATCTAGTATAGCGTTGCGAAGGTGTGTTTCTTTTCGAAAGACAAGAATTTATAGATTTGGATCCGAAAAATATAACCAACTGGGGCTCATAGTAACATGTCTTGAATACTTCCAAGATAGCTGGTCGGACCTGCTCACAAACTCTTGGATAAGATGAAAAGTCAGAGCCGGACAAAACTTTTTCCACTATTTTTCAACAAAAATTTGAATTTACACACATGGTTGTAATCTTATTCATCGATGTACACTTTATATTTATTCATTAAATAAAACAAAATGTAAAATATAATAAAAGTTTACCAAAATCCTTGGCTTCTGTAGATACTTTATTTCCAATTTGTCCATTGTACCACTCCAAAATCTAGTAAATAAAAGTTAACTTTAAAAAATTTGTTCATCTTATATTTAGTGTTAATAATACTTACAATAAGTACTTATTAATCGCATTGTATATATGCACGATAAATAATTTGAGTTTAGTATGTTTATGTTTTGAACAATTAGTCAAAAATAATGTAGAATTTGTACAAGTTAAAAGAAGCATTTTAAACCTTGTAAATATGTAAGTACCTGTTTTGTATGAGGAAGATAAGGATGATACAGTATAAGAATAGGTTGATGTCTGAAATTACAATCAATAATAGCTTACGTTATTACATTTCAATAACAATTTTATGAACGGAAAAATGTATTAACTTAATACTATTAAGTAACAGAGCTCCAAAGTGTTAATAATGATTTAATAATTAAACAAAAGTTTGACTTACCGTTGATTTCGGCGATTTCTTCTCACAACTTTCGATATCTCAAACCAAAGCCGATTAACTTGTCCACATTTCAGAAGGTCTCTAATTGGAAGTCGATCAAAAAGATTTTTTACAAAACTATATTGCTGAGATACTAATCGTTTTTCAGGTTGTCCAGTTTCAAATCCATTTTCTTGTGATGTGTCCAGCAATTCATTGTCTTGATTTTCGACTCCAGCTCCTTCTACAACTACCCCTGCTCCAGCTATTTCCGGTCCAACCAAAGTTGTTGTAATCGACTTTGACTGGATACACTCGTCGTCATCGTCTTCATCCTCCTGTTGCTCGTGTCCATTTGAAGGCCCAGAACCCATGTCCATGTTCAAAGTATTAACATCTTCCATGGATCCTTCTCGTTGTTTCTTCTTTGGAGCAACATCAGTATGTAGAAGTTCCATCGTCAATTAATACTTGTCCCAGTCACTTGTCCTCGGATCCAGTTTTGACGTGTCAAATGAGGACTCTTGTCAACAATTCCTCTGATTCCTTCCTTCTATGAACTTTTACAGATCCGCAATTTTTGGGAATTTCGCTACTTAGCCCCAGCTATATTTGAGGTGGGGAAAATTCGTCCAATCCAAGAAGAAGCGATTTTTTGTACATTTCATCGTTTTATCCATCTTGGCGTCAAAATAAACATGTAATTTAAGTAAAAGAATAAGGGTAGTAGCCTACTAATTGTAGGCCAAAGGTCATCAAATAATTTATGCACAGTTCCTAATGTCATTAGGCTAATGTTTAAAATAATTTCAAGATAAATATACTTGTAAAAGTACGCTGTAATTTATTTTTGCAGATTATTTAGTAATAGTAAAAATTTTAAATGCGAACATGACATTTAATGCCCAACGTCGTCGTAACAAATTCACAATATTTCATACAAAATTAATAATTAAGTCTACATTCATACTGCATGTATTTACGTACACTCAATTTACGTTCAACAATAATAGAGTCAATATAATAACAATATATTTCATTCACTATATATTATAAAACAATTTACGACGTCTATTCTCTTTAATTTGTCAAAATGGCAATAATTAATTCTATATTATTTTATTTAATTATTTATAAAGTATGTACGTCGTCTTCATAGATTCATAACACATATACTAGTAGATTGCAGTTCAAAATAAGAAGAAAAAAAGCTTGAGAGCATTTGTTTGTTTTGTAGAATTAAACTCGAGGCAAATAAACATTACTGCTCAGATTTTTGTCAAGTTCATTCTCTTTTAATGTTATGTAATATATAGAAAATAAAAAGTCTTCATAGTCTTTTACTATTATAATAGATTCGATGTACATATTTTTCCCTAGTCCTCGTACTTTGTGTATGTACTATCAGAAAATACAAGAAGTTTTTTCGTAACCTTCCTCACAAATAATTAGGATGAGATTCATGACACGAACATTATATATTGTTACATGATAATTTAATTATGTAATATTACATGTCTATACATGATGAAGCATCTATTTTAAAAGTACAGCATAAATCATGCTGCATAATAATGTAAAATGATAGCAGAATAACAAGATATATATAAAACACCAATAATTAATAACTTTTACAAGTAATGACTGTCTTACAAAATAATTAACTTTTCCAAGACCATTCTATACTCAATTATACTACTCAATTAATGTAATAACGTGATGTCATTATTACACTTGTACAATTCTTAACAAGCGCCTGGAAGAATACAGACTGGTTAGTTGGCTCTTGCGATAGAATGTTTTGGCTACTGGTAATATACTTAATACTTATACAATATTATGGTACCGGTAAATAAATATGGGATAATCATAATCCCCCCATATTATTTTTACAAATGTAATACAATTCATTATATGAACAACTCGATGTAGTCCAAGAGAGGTTAAAATTTCTTAGTCTTCTGATTCATTAATTGCCGGATTCGTGTCCTCTGTAACTGCTTCTACTACATCAGGCTCCACAACTTCATCAGCATCATCATCCATTGTACATCCAGAACATCTAAGAGAGAGAGAGAGGTCATTTTTTAGTCATTTTTAGAAACGCAAAATATTCACGAAATTATATTGAGTCTTGTAAGAAAAGCCAATTAACGCAGCAATGACTTGCCTGCTTTCATCAATGCCATAATTGATACAAGTGCGTCCAATGCTAAAAATAAAATTTAAATTGTACAATATTATTTTCTACAAAATCAAAAAAAAACATAAGTAATTTCTATAAAAAATGTTTTCTTACCATTCACAGCAACCGTCATGAAACCAGCGAAAATATGAGGCTCCCATGGAATGACATGAATTTTTACATTTATTCAAAGGCATGCATTGTGACATGTATGCCACTGTACAATTGACAGTGACAATTTGTTTCGTTGGATCAACAATTATTTTGCCATCTGCAACAGCTACAAAAATATTCAGAAAAAAAAACAAAATTACTTAGCCATCTTTATATCAATCTTAAAATTTTCTTAGCTACACATTCGATCCCAATATAATAATCATTACAGATCGACTATTTAATACAGTAGGGTGACAGCTCCTTGAACAAGGTCTCAAGACCCAAGAGTTCAGAATTCAAGAACTCTGGAGGACCTCCACTTAGGTCTTTTCATAAAGTTCGTAAGAATTTTTGGGGAGAACCTTGTAGGACTTTTAGAAATGTCTTGTGGGAATTTTGGTTTACTTCGAGTATTTGGCAGAAATATTGGTCAAACTCCGTAGTTGAAAATGAAGGGGTCACTTTCTTAAGTGGCCGCTTCCTTTGCCCTCCAAAAGTCAAAATTGGCCCAAATTTAAACCAAATAGGTCTAAAAGGGTTATTATGAGGGTATTATAAGACCTCTGTTTTTTGTTTTCTGACCTTTGTTTTAAACATAGTTTGTTTTTAAATATTTTGTCTAGTTACCCGGGACCTTGCTGACGGTTCTTTCCAGGATATTCTCAATAAAATGATTAAGCTATTTAGCTATGACCTCTGACATTTCAAAAGAATGGCAAAGACCACAACAAATGCATAAAAGTCATTTAAAACTTTGGTCAATTGTGAACGGTCACAGACAAAATGTAAAGCCCCGACCACCCAGGACGTTCCTCAAAGTCCCAGGGAACTTGTTCAAAGCAAGTTCACCCGACTGAAATAGTAGTGATTAAATTTTTTTGAAATAATTATTCATTTACTATAAACAGTTGCTGATGGTGCCTCAGGTTTGGGTGGTTGAAACCAGGATTGGTCAATGTCAATAGGATATGTGAATGTAGACCACCTTCCTTGTAAATCTTTTTCTTCAGTCAATACATTAAAAAGGTCGGGCATCGGCTCCTTTAAATCGCCAACTTGACTATGCATCATAACTTGGCTTGTCACAGCTGGTTTTGGACATAATTCTAAAAGGATTTGTAAAAAATAGTACTTGTACATCTATAGTTGTATCATTTAATTTAATTTATAGGTAATAAAATTATCAGTGTAAAACTGAGAGCGTAATATGGAAGGATAATTTTGTATAGTATTTTTTTAAAATTAATCATTTAGTATTCTCACCGACACAAGAACAGCATTCACTGTACAAGTATGATAGACAGTCAAAGCACTCCTTACAACAGGAACAATTTTTTAGCTCGCATTTACATGACTGTGTAAGAGTACATTTGGACACAATACTGGCACAGACAGCTTCATTACACGAACTCACTAACTCAATCGTTGTAGATAATATGAAAACGGTTGCCAGTACACCACAAAGAGCCCCAATTGCCATCGTAGTTTTACTCATCTTGGAAGTTATAAATTACCTAATGGAAACAACAAATTATCAGTTAATCTTGGAATAAAAATAATGTCAATATACACAAATATTTTCTCAATCAAATGAACTATACGTTTATACTGTGTATAACACAAAAATACCATGGGTAGGGGAATAAGAGAAAATATTTAAGAAAAAATTAAATATCGTACTTACAATTGGAATGATGTTGTGTGTGCATACACTACAGTAAGCTACCTTGTTTACACAATGAAAGAACAAGACAACAAAAATGGTCAGCAGCACACAGGTGTTTGAATCCTCTTTCCTTGCTATTATTGCTTTGGGCTTTGTCGAGGAATTTTTTTTTCTACTAGCCACACCCTCCTTTCCATTATTATTATACTTTACCCACGCAATTGTTGCGACGGTATTGCTCAGGTGGAAATGTATAAGGAAAAAAATGAACAGTCAGAGAGATAACCAAGACTGTCCTTTACATTATACAGGAGGGGTGCGTGATAGAAACACGGTCCTTTTTCAATATTACACTAATTTCTCAAGAATGTTTTTTTGTCTCAAAATATTATACATCTTATATTATACATGATGATGATGTCCTATAGTATGTTATACACTTATATGGGCTCCCTAATTGCTCATCTTCTTCATTTCTCCACTACATGAAAATAGAAGACTATACTTGACCTAGCATTTATACTTTATACTATAAAGTTTATAGTGTAAAAATTTAAAGAACTGCAGATACAATTTATATACTACAAAAGGTATTAGGTATGCATGGCAAATAGTAATTCATAATTCATAATGTACAGAAAAGGCATATATACTTGAGACTTGATTTTTGTTCAACAAAAAACTACGCGTCGATGAGTGTTTATTCAGTTTGTATTAACTAGAGTTATATTGACTTAATGTTCATGTTTGACTGCATAACTTATGTCAGTTGTTTGTGCATAATTACACATTCTACTGTACATACTATGTATAATATAGAAGTTATATATATATATTATAATATATATATTCAATACAATCTTTAGGAATATAATATTGTTCAACACAAGTTATTGAAATATCTTGAACGTTATAGGCTACTTGTCTTGATGATGACACTTGTGAATGGTTTAACTTCATTAATAATTCTTCGGGTTAATTTGCAGCTCTCCTATAAAAAACTACAATGTAAATGCATGCACCACAAGTGCCTTCAAAAGGCTTTATGGCGAAAAAAATTGTTGATAATTTTTCAAACAATAAATTTCAAATTGCCTTCTTTAAAAAAACAAATTACATTTTGTTTTGCATAGTGTTGAAGAGATTATTTAGACCCTATTTTGCGTAAATTATTTGACGACAACAAAATATCCATATGATTCAAAATCATTTTCATTAGAAATCATAAAGATTCTATTAATTCTAGACAAAACTAAAAAAATTGACGAAACTATAAATTAAAAAAAAAACCTACTGCTGCTGGGGTGTCGAATCTTCGTTTGGTTGATCTACCGAATCCTCAGAAGGAAAAGTTGAAGACCCTGATTCCTTATTGACTGTTGCTTCAAAATCTGCTGGCCCAATTAAATGTTTTTTGCCAAATGGGGGAGGGCCGATGATTGCTTCAACTTGATCATAATTGAGTGTATCCTTCGTCAAAAGTTCATTGGCCAGCTGTGAGTAAACAAAAAGTTAAACATTTAATTATTGACGTTTTATGGATAGTTGTAAAACTTTTTATAGGAGAATGATAAGATAAAAAAAATTATAATAAGTTACATCATAATAGGTATTTTAAAAATATATGATTTATAAATAAAAATAATAATGAATACAATAAACACCTTTTCCAGGTTTTCTCTGTTTTCAATCAGCACCTCCTCAGTCTTTTTATACGCTTGAGAGACCAACTTTCTTGCGTCGTCATCCATTAAGCTTGAAAGTCTTTTACTAAATGGTTTTTTGGTTGATGTGGACGTTTCTTGGTCATCAAAAGAAAGTAAACCAACATTGTCACTCATTCCATACTGTCTGATTTGAGCATATGCAATCTTGGTGACTTTTTCCAAATCATTTTGAGCTCCAGTTGTAACTTTATTGAAAGTAATGGCTTCAGCAGCCCTTCCTCCGAGTGCCATACACATTCGTTCAAATAGCTATAAAAATACAACACAAATTAAATTTTATTAATTTAAATAAAAACATAAGTAGAGCAAATCTTGTAAACAAACATAATCAAACCACAACCTACCTCTTCTTTTGAATAGAGTTTCTGATCCGAAGGAAGGTAGGCTGCAAAGCCAAGGGCATGATTTGTTCGAGGCACTATAGTAATTTTTAGCAATGCGTCTGTCGTCTTCAACATCCAGGCCACAATTGCATGTCCACATTCATGATAGGCTACAACCGTTCTCTCCTGTTGCGACATCACCTTGGTTCTTTTCTCCGTGCCACCAACAACTATTTTTTGAAAATAAGATTTTGTACATGTAAAAAAATAGGACGATATAATACTATACTAAGATTGATTGAATAATGCTTAGTAGTTGTACGTATAAATATGAGTGGATTCTATTCGTACACAATATAAAATTTAACAACTAAAACATTATACAATTCGTTACAAATAAAAAAGAATTCCTCAGAGTATGTTTTTTATAAAAAATTATGCATAAGCTTACCTTTTTCGAGAGCATACTCCAAATCCTGTTTAGCAACCACTTTTTTACTCTCTCGTGCTGCGTATAAAGCCGACTCATTACACACATTCGCAATGTCCGCCCCTAAAAAAGTGAATTGTTATGATAAATTCATTTGTCACCCATGTCATCTAGAATCACGTTAAAACTAGAAGTAAATGTTTACCACTAAATCCAGGCGTTAGCATAGCCATTCGTGAAGAATAAGTATCGGGAGCATACTCGAGACGAATAGATTTTAAATGCTGTTCAAAAATTTCTTTCCTTTCTTCCATATTCGGTAAATCAATTAAAACATGACGATCAAAACGACCGGGACGAAGTAATGCCTGTTGATTTAAAACAAACCTTTAAAATCTATTCAAAGTTTGAGGAAGACAAAATATATGTTACTATTACCTTATCCAATACATCGGGACGATTAGTCGAAGCCAGTAATAGAACACCATCTTTACTGGACATACCATCCATTTCAACCAAAAGTTGATTAAGAGTTTGTTCAAGCTCTCCAGATGATCCATCTGCTTGAGGACTGCTTCCACCCCGTTGACGACCAACTGAATAGACAATAAAAAATATGCTGTAGTTGGTGTCATACGTAAACGTACCATGTTCAAAATAAAATATCATCATGGAATAGAAACAAATTAAGTTTATACGAAATTTGAATTTACTTACTAGCGTCAATCTCATCAATATAAATAATGCAGGGAATTCTTTTTTTAGCCTCCTTGAATAAATCCCTACACAAATTAAAATTTTTATTATTCATCAATGATTAATTATTTAGCAACTAAACTTGTTCACATTGCTATGTTCAACAAATTTAATTGTAATCAACTAATTACTAAATATTGTTTTAAAAAATACCTGACTCTGGCTGCTCCCAACCCACCAATCATTTCAATAAATTCAGAACCGTTCATGGACAAAAACGGAACATTTGCTTCTGTAGCCACGGCTTTGGCCAGCATGGTCTTTCCACAACCAGGAGGGCCCAATAAAAGTGCACCTCTTGGGACCTATTCAGATAATTATAATTGTACATTCGAATGAATGCATCGAACATCGAATGATAACAACTTTCAGTTCATGAGACAAAAAAAAAACCAAGATCAACTTACTTTTGCACCAAGACTTTTATAAAATTCGGGCCTTTTTAAATAATCTACAAACTCCATGACTTCTTGTTTTGCTTCCTTGAGCCCAGCGACATCAGCAAATCGAACACCCTTCCCCGGAGTTTTTGTAGTATCAACTAATGTAAATCTTGCTTTTCCCATTTGCATCTATAAGTAATCAAAAATCCTCAATGTAAATATCAAACAATTGTCTACCCCTTTTGATGACTACAATTTGTAGTCTACAAATATAAAATATTATTTTTTAAATAATATTAATAGTCGTCACCAAAGACAAACTTACAAAAGAGTTCATACTGATTGCATTTTTGAAGGACTTGCTCTTGGAAATGACAGCGAGTAACAGCAGTCCAAGAATAACAGATGCGAGGAGCTTTCCAGCTGTGTCAGCACTTCTATTGTAGATGACTGGAACTCGATTGTCATTGCTTATGCCTAGTCGTTCTTCAGCCAACCGTAATTTTGCCTCAAATTTATTAACATCAGCGACATTCATGTGATAAACTTTATACTCTACCTAATAATAGTAATAAAAAATCAACATGTAGTAATTATTAATTCTTTCTACATTGATTGTTTTCAAAAACCATACACTTCATACACACAGTAAAGAATAAATTTTACCCTTTTATTTTTAACAACAGCTCCATCATGTAATACGATAGTTACAACATCATGGTCTGGACGAACAACTATTTGTTCAACTTCTCCCTTAGCTAGCATATGAAAAACAAATTCATTCCATGATACCCAACGCAGAATCTGAAATACACAACATCAAATTAGGAATTATTTCATACAATGAGAATTAATTGCATGACATGCTTTTTTAAAAAATTAAACAAACTCACATCAGGTTGATTGGAACTCGGAAAGAGAAGAGAAATCGTTGTAATTGCCCTAAAAAACCATTAATGAACGAGTTTACATTACGACGTCATTTATAAGTAAATTGGTGAAATGTCATTAAATAAACCGTTCTTTTGATAAGTTAAAATTAAATTACATATATGCTGCAGTCATCCAAATTAGAGCCTTGAAAAGTAGAGGTGACATTTTATTGGGGTCATTTTCATCCTCGTTTTTGTCTTTTTTTGAGTTTTCATCATCCGGTGTTTTCTCCTGATGATTGGTAGCCGAGGTATGTAAACGACAAATTGCATTGCCACTTCGTATCAGATCTTTAGTCTACAAGTATTAATCATGATAAATACATTGAATGACATCATTAAACATGACATTAGGTGAAAAAGTCATTTTGTAAGTGGAATATTTTTGTTTTTTTACTCACAGCAAACAGGAAATTGGTTTGAAGGTGGCGGTCAGTATTCTTGACTCTTCTTGGAACTCCCAAACATCGTAAATTGTAGAGCTTTGACCCAGTGTCAAAATTATCAAAAGAAGTGTTTGACTTGTTCCAAAGACGCCTCGTCAACCTGGACACCCGATTAAAAGTTTCCAGTAACTCAGGTATCTTTAATTGTCGAATTGATAGAGACATTACGGTAATCACTACTCGTTCACTTGAAATATTTTCATCATACTTATGGATGGTTTCTTTTTTTCAATGATTTTCTGAAAAACAATTTGTAATTTTTATTAAATATTAATTCATTTTTATATGAATGGATATTAGTGAACCAAAATACTTGGCATAGCAGAGAGTCGGAAATTGTAAAAATTGCAAAAAATACACTTTTTTCTTCAGAGAAAAACAAAATGCACTATGCAGGAGCTGACACTGGAAGTAAAATTGATATTATGGTACTTTCTTTGAATCATGATTTTACAAAATTTCAAGATTTAATTGAGATAGCTTTTTTAAATATTCTAAATGCTGTGATTGAAAACTGAAAAGAAAACTTTTAATGTATGTTGTTGTGTATAAATAGGGTATTTTACAAATGCTTGTTCCTTTTTGATGTAATATATTTTTCGTTTGCTAAAAATATGTACAATAAGTACTGTTTTTTCCTTTGAATAATTTGACCATAAAATTAATTGTGATTTGCTATTAATCAAGTCTCTGTCATGAGATATGTGGGTATTGACATAACCCTGTACCCTAAAAAAATATTAAACTGAGCATTATTTAAAATGTCAAAAATTTTCAATGTGGGTAGAGATTTTGAATTGACATGTTTAATAATTTTGATAACAATAGTGTTTTGGGGGGTTTTTACTTAAATAGTAAAAAAAAGTCTAAATTTGTACCTTGATTTTATTTATTACATTTGTACTTGAAATTGCAACAATAGGTACTTATATTTTTTGAATTGAATTTCTGAATGAGTCGCTTGTGCATTCTGCATGCTCAAATAATTTGCATCTGCATGAAGATTCTTTGTGGTACCTATGTCACATCGTGTTATTCTAATATTTAATGGCTCACTTGTACTATTTTATTGTTTTTTGTTGTTGTTAAATAATACGTATTTAATGATTTTGATTGCCAAAAATGCATCCGTATGTTTATTTTTTAGTGAATTCAATAATGTTTATGAGGAATCAATGAAAATGTTAATGGTTGATTAACACTTTCTTCTAGATGTACATGAAATAATTATGGAAGAAGATTCATCTAAACCTAAAGGAGAGAGCACAGAATCTCCACAATCAAAATCTTTAGATTCGAACACCAATTCTCAAGAGCAACAACAAACTGCTCCACGATTTCCACAAGCGTCCTCAACAGCAGTTTCTACTCCTACCACTGTAACAAAGGATATAACAGCTAGTGGACAATCAAATAGCAAAACAACAGCTAGAAATTCACTTTCTACAGCATCATCTTCTTCTGCTGGTAGTGTGACTTCAACAACAACTCCCACTCCGACAAGCACAAATACTGTGACAGTTTCTTCTGCAATCGAATCTTCACAACAAAAAAGTACTCAAAAGGACGTACCGATACATACCCCTTCCTCTACAAGTCCGTCTATTAAAGTACCCACAACTGTTTCAATAACTACCACCACCACCAATTCAAGTTCTTTATCTTCTTCTACCACAACTACAACTACTACATTGTCCTCATCAACTTTAACTAGTTCTGGTAAGAGTGAGAGTGTCACTCTTGTGGGAATGAAACGTCCATTTTCAGATAGTGTCTCCGCTACAACTCCCAGTCAGAGTGATCACCCTGACTCGGACTGCTCTGATGGGGACCCAAAACGAAAAAAGATGAGAAATGAGTCTAGACTAGAATCTAGAATCTCATCAGATTCTGGACAAAGTCCAAGTAGCCGATCAGATGCATCCACAACTCAACCCAGTAGTTCTAACAAGGAGTCATTTGATGAGCAATCACCAACAACTTCAGCTACAACAGTAACAACAACAACATCATCTTCTTCTTCATCCTCTACCACTACTGTAGAGCAGGAATCAACGTCCTTTTCTGGATCTAAACAAAAGCAGGGTAGTGAGTCAGGCACATCATCAACAGTAACTGTTGGTAGTATTGGAAGTAGTAGTAGTCATTCATCAAATAAAGATGCAGGTCCCAAAGTTCCACCTATTAAAATTGTCCTTCAATCTCATGGGTATGGAAATTCAAATTCTGGACATAGCCTTAATACTACGACCGCTGGAACGGCTGGAAGTAATGTTGAGAGTGAAAGTAGCACAACTAAAAACAGTGTGACACAACATTCAACCACTACTGGATTTCCATATGTTGTTTCGTCAACAAGTCAACCAACTCCTCCTTTGGTAATAATTACTTTAAATTGTAAAGTTTAAAATATATATCGAGAAAATAAATGTAACAAGAAAATTTAAAGGATTTTTTTTGTCAAAAAATAGGTTGAAAGTAGTAACAATACGACAAAAGAACTAGTATCAAAGTCAACTACTCCACTTGTGGGCAGTACTGGTGCAACCAGTACTCTTGTTGGTAGTAATTCCAGTACAAGTGTTGCCGTTACTACCAATAGCACTTCTGCCACTAGTTCTCCAGAATCTCCAGAAACTTCTGTTAAAGATCCAATTCCAAAGTCCAGTCAACAATCTGCAAGTACCAGTGAGACCAATAATAGTAGTAGTCTACAGGCTAGTGATAGTAGTAGCAGTGCTGGTAACTCGATTACAACTACTTCAGTCTCATCAACATCAGCTGGTCCAACATCTCAAGACATGACAGACTCATCATCCGTCACCACTACAACATCCAGTCCCACTCACTCACTCCCAACAACTTCTTCTTCAGGAGTCAATAGCAGTAGTAATAGTACTACGACTGTCGCCACCGTATCATCTTCTACAAATGCATCGGCAGTCTCATTAGTAAGTAGTACTATTGGAACTTTGAGTTCTTCAGGAACGACAACAACAACAACAAATACTACATCATCATCATCTTCTTCAGCATTTGATACAATCACTTCTTCTTCCAGCACTATAACAGCTGGAGGAACAAGTACAACAAGTTCAGCTAATTTATTATCAGAGAAACAGTCTACGACATCAGAAAAAGAAAAAACAAAGGAGAGTTCCAATGGCTCTGGTTCAGGTAATAGTACCACTCCTACCACCACTACTCCATTGGTGTCAACTTCAAGTGTAAAGGAAGAAAAAATAAAAGAATCCTCCAATACTAGTACTAGTACGACTACAACTATATCTACTGCCGTGAGTGCTGGGAGTAAAGGAAATTCATCAACGTCCAGTTCTACCTCGGTATTATTGTCGTCGTCATCAGCGGCAGCAGTTCCAACCAGTGGAGGAAGCTCCAGTAGTTCAACTGGAAGTGTGGCAGATGAAAAAGAAAAGGAAAAACCACATAGAGTCACGAGAAGTTCACAAAGAATTGCCCATAATAATCATAGTAGTTCCGGGGCAAGTAGTAGTTCGGAACGAAATTCTACAGCTGCATTTACAGGTGGAACAACTCCACATTCTCCAGGAACTACTCTTCAAGAACATCCCAGAAATTCTCCGGCTCCAGGGGTTACTGCAACTACTGTGACTCAAAAAACAAGTCTTAGTAATTGCCCTTCACCTAATCAACAGGATGTTAGCCAGCAAGCAAGTGCTAGTTCAGAGCAAATTTCATCGTCCTCGGCTCAAGTGAGTTTATAATTTAATTTACCTATGTGTCACTTAATTTGTGCAAGTAATGAATGTATGCATACAATATATGAGGATCTTTCACTATGTTTATTATTGTTTACTAATTTTTGTAAAATAATATTCAGGTTAAAATGGAACCTGTTGAAAAGATGGATATCACAGATAGTTCCAATGTTGACGTCCATCCAAGAAAAAGAAAGATCAAACCGAAGGAGCCACCACCACCACCGGCTAGCTCAAGTTCAAGCAGCGCGTCTGCTGAAACTAATGAAGCCCTTCAGAATTCAACATCCAATCAGACTCACGAGCAACCCATTTTGAATTGTTTTGGTAAGAAAAAAAGTTTCCATCGTCGAAGTTTAAATGATTTTTTTTGTACTATAGAAGCATTCATTTTGTAATGTTTAAAATATCAATGATTATGTCTATTTGTTTTTTTCATGCTGCTGCCGCACTGCCTCTTCTCCATGTTGTCTTTATTCGTCATTCAATAATCTCAAGAAATGTACTTAAACATTCGTAAACAGGTACATCATATTGTACATTGTGGTACAAAGTTGTGAAAACTTTTAACACTCGTGCAATTATATTTTATTATAATCTTTAATAATGATTCATTATTATAGATTGAGAGGCGTCGAAGGAATTTATTTCCTGTGCAACCAAAACCACCACAAGGATTCAAGGACTATTTAATGAATCGCGGAACCTATGTTTTGGCAAGCAATGCTAATTCACGCTTGGCCATTCCTTTACTCAATCCTCCATCAACTCTACAAGCTCTTATGAAAGAAATGTTTATTGATCAAGAGAAAGAACGACACAAATTGAGAATTCAACATTTGGTATGTATATTCTCAAAATTATCACTCACATTTATTATTCAAAATGCATGTACTTATTGCTGATAACAAAAAATTGGGTAGGAAATTTATTTTAATTATTAATTATGATCAACGTATGTATTTGTGCCTGCATAAATTATAAAGTCGCTTGCATGTTGAATTTATACGCGTATAAACTCAACACCCATAAATGAATTTGACATTATGGCAAATTCATTTATTGATACATGCTTTCTCTTTTTTATTGATCACTAATTAACTCAACTCTGTATTGTATAGGTGGAAAAAGAAAAATTAGTTCTATCAGTTGAACAAGAAATATTACGTGTACATGGACGAGCTGCTCGTGCCTTGTCGAATCAAGGTTTGTACTTTGAAAATATCTTGTTCTATGTTGAATATAGCATATTACCATTTCAGTAAAAGACGAAAGGAATTATGTACTGGCAATATGTCATTAATTTTATTTGACAACTTTTTAGCTCTTCCATTTTCCGTTTGTACAATTCTTAAAGATCAAGAAGTAAGCCAAAACTTAAATTAAACTTTGTGAATTTAAAACTAGTCATTGAATATTAGTTAAATAATTTAATAAGTATGTACTGATGATTAAACATTTGTTTTGAATTCTTTTTAATTAGGTGTACAACCTTTTGACACCTGAAGTAAGTATCCATACAAATTACATACAACAATGTGTAACATAGCTTGTTTTTGACAAATTCAATATTATACCCATGTGTCTTTGACAGTGTCCACTTAATTACTATTTTTATGACAAATTGTAGTATCAAATATTTATACATGAGCTTAATTTTTTTCTACATGTTTTGTGAATTTAAGCAGGAAGAAAAAGATAGAAATGCAAGGTCCCGGTATAATGGCAGGCTATTCCTGAGCTGGCTGCAGGACGTGGATGATAAATGGGATAAAATAAAGGTGAGATTTTTTTTTTTACAAAATTCAGTCAAAGATTAACACTTTAGAGACTTTTACTAAAGCGTTGATCACTAAGTTTGACATTTTTCATGTATGAATTTATGTTATTATTGACGTTTTCTAGGAATCTATGCTACTGAGGCACCATAACGAAGCCGAATCATTACATGCAGTACAAAGAATGGATTGGGAATGGAAACTGAAAGAAGTGGGTCTATGTGAACCAAAAGCTGCTCCTGCTATAGACGATGTTCATGTTCCCATGGTTCATGTTTCGGACGACTTTGATCTTGTTCCAGCTTGAAGACTTCAAGTTTAATTGTACGACATCCAACAATTGTTAGGCAAGTAACGGCTTACAGGATCAAATATCAGACGCAGGCGGCTACATATACTTTCTGTAGAAATAAATAGCTTATTTCAAGTGAGTACAGTGAGAGTGAAAGCCAGTTGAAATAAATACCTGTAAACATGTACCGATTTTGTACTATATATTATGCATAAATATTACGTAATATGGATATACATACCTAATACAAAATATTTCAATCTTTTACCTAAAAATTATGATGGACCAAAATCTTTAATTGATTTAGATTCTTTATTTAAATTGTCATTTTTCATAGCAAATTACCATAATCTCTCATTGTATGTACTAAATTATTACTTTTTTTAGTTAAAAATAACACTCGGTCACCGAGTCTACATTGTGAAATGTATGTACACACAAATACATCATTGTAATTCGTGTGTACTACTGTGCTACGTGAATTTTTTTTATATGAACATGAATTTGGCAGGTGCAATTTTCAGTCATGTAAGTATGTAGTTTAATAAAAGTATAACTTAATGGAGAATGTAAATTATATACAATGTTATCAATGCATACAAGGTAAAGCCTAATGTGTGCCCCGTTGTTACTTGTTAAATATAGTTTCCTGTTGTTATTGTCATAAAATAGAATGAATGCTAACTAATTATGGATGTATAGTATTCCTGTAATGAGAATGAATAAAAATTTGATGTGCGCAAGACTAAATCAAAAATCATCCGAAATGTTTTGGTGCTTACATAAATAAATCCATGACTTTCACTATTTATGGCATTGGTAGAAATATGATTTGTAAAAATAATGAGTTCACAAGAAAAGTTCATTTATCTTTTGTCAGTTTATTACTTCGTCAACAATAGTTTCTACTTACTTTTATAGGTTTACTCATGAATACAAGAGACAAAAATCATACAGTATACATAATATTTGAGATTTTATACTTGTACAAGAATTGTCATTCCTTGAACATCCAAATTTTTCCCTTTCTTTTTTTGGAGTAAAAGTCATATTTTGTCGTATTTTAATCATTGTAATAAAAATGTAACTGGATATCTTCTGGTAAATAAATAGAGGGGCGTATACGACATTTCGATTTTTTTAACGAGATTTTTTAAGACTTTGTAAAATAATAAACATAGAGACAAAACATGATATACTTATTTACGATTAGTATAGATCATGAATGATAACAAGAATTGCAAATAATAATCTGTCCTTCTCAATCTGGCACGAACAATATACATTACACGTTTGTACATTCAATAAATCTTAAGTTTTTACCTTCGAATTAAAATAATCTAGAATCATTATAATATATTTTAAAATATTCATTTTAAATATATATAACTATCATGAATACAAAAAAATTGACATAATTTTACACACATGTGTATAATTGACTTCATTATTTTATCAATTGTAAGTTCATCCATGAAATTGAGGATAATCGTAAAATTTTAACAACAAAGAATTTAAAGATAAAAAATAACTCTAGACTCTGGATATATAGACATATAACAACGAATTTAACAGCAGCTCAACAAAGAAAAATTCATAATTATTATTCTATTCCTTCCTCCGTTAAAAGAGAGTTTCATTTTGTTTCTGAACTTAGATCGCGTACTATACGCAGATTGCGCTTTTTTCTCTTCGTTAGAATAATTTTATAAATAACAATCATTGTTAGCAATACGGGTTAAGAGGTGTGACTGTTATTAGTTCAATTTGTAGTTTTTTTTCAGTCCTTCAATCGGAATTTTTACTGTAGTCCCTATTTAATCATCGTCCTAATTTAACAGTATATTTCATTTTTCGATTTAAGAAAAGTGGCTGAATACTTGACAAAAAATAATTTAGTTTCAACATTTTTACGACACAAATGAATGTTCTGCCAAACAAATAGAGCAGTACAAACAGTGAAGACAATATTTTTCTCAGTTATATATAAAGTATATATTATGTATACGCTTACAACAAAATTAAACGCGTCATTTTGTGTCTCATTTAATAACCTTGAATAGCGTAACAACATTTTAATTTCTATCTATTAAAATAGTTTGCTGAATTTTCAAAATTTTATATAAAACAGCCTTCTTCTGACGCATCTACTTGACACGCTAGCTTATATATTTTATTTTATAGCTCAATAATTGTACAACTCCAGCTACATGTACTGTAAGTACATTCTTATTCGAGGATGTTCATATTGAAGTTAAACACAACCGTATGTTTAATGTATAAATATTATAATTGATGAGTATAATATTATACATCCTAAATTCCCCTACATAAAATTTCTGTACTGCCACCATTAGTAAGTTTTTTTCTAAAGGCAAGCAACATCCTCAAAAGATGAAGAAAATCTTCACTCGAGGGGTATTTTAAAGAGAGGCCCTTCAATTTGCTGTCATGACTCATGAGGCTTTTACAGGAATCAAAATGTATTTGTATAAGAAGATTTCTCAGTTACTCTCTAAAGTCTTTACGTTTTGCATTGCTTTTAAATATAATTTTTTTCACTTCCTATATCCTAATAAGAATGGAATGACTTTTATACTGTCAGTGTACAATGACTTACATTGTTGATATCAATTATAATTGAAACAATATTTAAGTATTCATTAAATAACTCTCTCGCAGTCACAAGTGAACTGGCTATGACAGTTCACTTATTGTGTTTTTGTTTGTAAAAAAAAGTAAGCGAAAAAAATGTAACGATTTCATACATCATAATTATAACGAAATCAAGACCACAAGTAAGTTGCTCGTTTTAAATTCTATACAAAAGATTTGATTGAAGAGCGAGTATTATGAAAAATGTGATGATTAACTTTAAGGGACTTGTAATTGAATAATCTCATGTACACACACTCCTTACACATTAACTCTTGCTACACCATGGCTTTCATCTAAAGGAGAAGTGATCTCAACTTGTGTTGAAATTTGTGGTGTTGAGGTATGCTCAGCAGAGACGACAGCGACTGGTTCTTCATGTTGTTGACAACCCAAGTCATCCTCCGAACTAAACGTTGAACCAGAACGACGAAGAGGAAGGCGACCACCGGGGGGATGAGTTAAAAGACGTGCTCGACGATGAGGAGGAATTGGTTTTCGCATCATACTGAAAAAAACAAAAAGTAATTATACAGAATTTAATTTCACTCTTCTTTAAATGTCATTTCATATCATGTAGTCGTAATATTTCAAAATAAGTGAAAACTAATTGAAGGAGACATTTCGTACCAGCGTCTTTTAATGACACAATAGTTTATTTTATGACGATCTGCATTCTCTTCTTCATCCGAGTAAGTGTCAAACCCGTCTCCAAAATTAAGATCTTCATGACTGGAAGTTCCACGTGAGTCGAGAGTTTCATTACTCTCTGCCCTTCCATCAAAATGATCCAAGGCATCTACATCTTCTGTTCCCTCTGGAGCTTTTCTCTCATCATCATCCTCATCCTCCTCTGTGAAATGAGTGTCCTTTCTACCAAGACTGAAAGAATTACCATTCGGAGCTCCACTTGTATAATGACATGATGAGCAATGGCAATGACAACGACAACAACATCCTTTAGCTCCATTCACATTCTTTCCACCATTCCATAATTGACACACTTTACGGTCTAAACTTTCAAGAAGATTATCATCAGAACTAGATGAAGAAAAAAAACAACCAATCACATTATTGAGGATAATTACTATAACAGAAACTTTTGAGAAAGTAATTCCAAATAATAAAATTAATTAATGTAACTCAAATGACAAGTAAGCACTAACCTCTCATTTTGATAGTCATTATTATTATTTTTGGATTTTCTTCCTCCTACACTTGTGATACAGTCATCATCCACTAAATCATCGTCATCTTCTTCCTCATCCAATGTACTGGAAACGGAACGCTTCATAATCACTGGCACGTGAGTTACATCCTCCTCTTCAAGTGTTTGATTTATAAAAGATTTATGTTTGTGATAACCCTCAAAACCAGGAGTTTTACTACTACTCCCCTCTGACCCTAAGGACATGTCTGTAACTTTGTATTCTTCAGTTTGATGATAAGTTGTTGGGGACGTTGGGAGATTTAAATGAAGATGACGAGGTATCCCTATTCTTGACTCTTCTAAAAGCCCCGACTCTTCAGTTTGAACCTCTGTACTCACCATATGGGGTTCAGTAAAAGGTGATGTTGGCTAAAGAAAATGTACAAAATTTAAGATTTTGATCCATAACATTTGTATTAAATATATTGCCCCCTATCTATGTAAGAGATGTATCGTGTAATATTTTTATGTAGTACAGTACTATTAGTACTGTTTGAATTTTTTTTTCTTACCTCTTCAACATGAGGACTGTGTCTGGGTGAGATAATTTTGGCATAATTCTCATGGCTTTTGGAACGCTTATGACTACGAAATCGTCTAGTAGGACGACTCTTCAAATCGGCCGGTAGTGTTAATGCTGACTTGGATGCGATACACTCATGTTCTCTCAATATCGATTGTGGCCTTTGTGATGAATTAAGTTCCGTATAAAGTGTCCTTTTACCATCATAATCACCATCGTCTTGACTGACATTTCCATCGTTCGTATCCTATACAAATAAAAGATGTACCATGTTAATAAAATCCTGTCTTTTAATTTTGTCATCATTTGTACAGTAGATTAACGACAATTGAGTGATGTATTATGACACGAACCATTATTAATCACACAAAGTACTTACAAATGAAACGCCAAGAACTTTTTCGGGAGACGTTGGAGTTGTTGAGTCACTTTTATGATCCGAAGGAAATGTCATAAGAATTGCCGTCCGTTTTTTATGAGCAATTTTATCATTTGAACCACTGCCACCACTAGACGTCTTGAAAAGTGGCTTAAATTTTTTCTTGTACTTTGGAGTGGTAATTCCGACTTGCTGCTCCCTCCTAGTAAAAAAAATTCGAATAGAAATTAATAATAAATAATAGTACTATCAAGAATTATGTACACATTTTAAATAAGAATGAGATTGATAGTAGATAAACCTTTAGCAAAACAAAAACATTTTTATCAAATACAGTACTACCAAAAACTTCAAAATTACGTACTTTGTTACATCCTTCTCGCGACTGTCCAGTTGTATAACGTAGGCACTAAGCTCCATGTAAAGGCTATTTGTCTTCTCTAATTTCCTGATGTAGTGCTCACGAACGTCTTGAGTATTAAAACAAAAGACAATTGTTAAATGTTAGGAAGAATTTTTGAATATTAAACGACATTGAAATTATTGACTTTGACTGAAATTTGAGACAATTGCAATGAATATGTAATACACTTTAAACAAAATATATAGTACCTTGAGCATGACGAAGTTCTTCTTTCCTCATTCGAATAAAAGCATCTTCAGTCTTAGAGTGAGAACGTCTTGTCTTTGCTTTTGTTAATTGTTCTCTCAACTCTTCCTTCCACTTATTCTATTTTAAATGATTTTTACAGACAAAAACAGTACATATTAAAATTCATTCTTGGCTCATCAGATCATTCTACTACTAAAGTGAAAAACTTTTAAGAAATTACGAAGTGCATAATTCTACTAAATAGCATGTATGTTATAGAATTTACCTGCATTCTGAGGTATTGATCTGGAGGGGTTGCTAGAACTTCTTCACTCGCAATATCCAAATGAATTAAAATATTTTTAAATGACGGTCTATTTCTAGGCTTTGCACTGCAGCCTATAAATGAAATTGACAAAAAAGATTGCTTTCGTTAAGATTCTGAACAGAAAGAGTCAGACAGAATAATTACGTCATAGTGTTACATAATAATCATTATCACTCACATTGCATTATTAAAATTTTGAAACCCTGTAAATTGTATTAAACAAATTATAATTAATAAATTGTATCAGAAATTAAATTTTTGAGTTAAAAATTTCGTGTTTGCTAACCTCTGGACAGGATGCTGGTAATGGAAGATGAAGAGAGTTATTTCCAACGCCCCACATGATTGCAGACGAGTCAACATCTTTGTACGGGGTTTCACATGTCAACAACTCCCACAATACCACTCCTAAAAAATCAAAATTATCAGATAAATCAGTACATAGTTTCTAATCGCATTTGATGTACTGCATAATTTGCTTTAAAAAACAGAATAAAGGTCAAAATAGTCAAAGTTACCGAAACTCCATATGTCGACTTTTTCTGAGCAAGCTTCATTTCGGATAATTTCAGGTGCCATCCAACTAATCGTGCTGAATAATTACACACACAAAAAATAAGGTTAGTAACTGGCAAGTGAAATATAACGTAAAAATACAAATAGTTTTACGTTTACAGTTCATTCATTTGCTCATTTTAAGTTGTATTTTGTCAATAACTTGTTTAATTATATATATTTGAAGCAAATGAAATATGTAGTTCTATGCTTACCCGGCAAAGCTCATTCTGGTGCTAATCTCATTCCATTGTCGACAAGTTCCAAAATCACTGATTTTTGCCGATTCTATAAACGAAAATGAAAACAAAATAATGAATGACGATTTTTGAAATTTGCAAAGAGAAACGTTTTGGATACTTACCATTTGCACCAATAAGAACATTGGGACTTTTGAGATCTCTGTGAATAATACGTCTAAAAAGATAATAATAAAAAAGTGATGAAATATTCCTTCAAAATAAGACTTTTTCTTCAGTCTAACGAGGTACGTGAATTTTGTACGCTTGATGTTAGTATTGAATGTACTCACTGTGAATGTAAATAATGCATTCCATTTCCGATATTTCGAGACCAATCGACTAGTCTCTGTGGTGGTATTTCATCTCCTCGTTGAATTAGTCCGTAAAGAGTACCCAGTGGACAATATTCCATAATGATGCAGTAACATGGTGCTTGGGTACATACTCCTTTGAACTGGATGACATTAGGATGCTAAAACATAATTGAAAATGTACATATGTAATCATTCGTTCAACTCTTGTAGTTTCTTAATCTTTTCAAATTTAAATGTTCAGGATTTACCTTTAGTTTTCTCAAATGTTTTATATCAGTCTCTTTGAGATCTCGAACTTTTTTGACAGCCACTAATTCATTTCGCAGCTTGCCTGTGACAGCAAAAAAAATGAGTGATGTTTTAGATTATATAGAATGTGTAGAAACTTAAAAGAATACCTATTTATATTTTATCAATTATGAGAAAAGTAAGGAGTACTTATGTAGATATTTTTAAAAGGAAATTTTACCTTTGAACACTGCACCTTGTGCCCCAGATCCTAGCCACTCCAAGTCACCAATTTGTTCGAATGGAATTTCCCATTCTTCACCTATACACATAAAAATATTCAATATTGTAGACCAAACTCAAATTTTCGTATATATTCTTTATTTTTTAATAAAGCACAAAAACAGGATTTAAGCAGATATCTTGACACAGTGATTAACTGGGATAAAATCAAAATATATAAACTTATGAGATATTTCATACCTGACTGTTGATGTTTGAGATCATTTGATGTAGCTTTTCCAATAATAGTCCACACAGGACGGAGACACCCCTAGAAAAAGAAAGAGAGACAATGACATATAATTATGTAAAGCATGTTAATTGATTTTTTTTGATAAATAAATATCTAAAGAGTAACAAATGAAACAACTTACCAAGAGTCCATTAAACCATCCACCGGTTCTAGAATGATTGGCAATCATTGGTAAATCAGAGGAATTGGTTGAAGGATTATTAGTTGAAGGATTATTGCCTCCAGAAGATGAACCATAAGCACCATTTCCTGTGGCATTATTATTTGCTGAAGGAGGAATTGCAACAACCGTGTGAGATGGACAAGAAGTACTTGTCCAGTCTTCTCCAGACTCTTGCTGTTGTACACATCTACCTGACGAAATGTCTGGAACACTGAGAGCTAGCTGCTTGTCATATTGTCCATGGATGAGGATCACACTGAAAGACAATAAATAGTACACTTTAGTAAATACCTTACATAAAAATAAAAATACATTGTGAAATTTAATTTTTCACTGAAATAAGTAGCATGGTCAGAAAATATAATAAACACACTTGTAGTACAAATGAAAAAAAGGCATTTTTAAAATGCTTTATAAAAATTATATCACGAGTTTTATATTTATCACGTTGTCACTAAATATTATTTTTCCGTATTTTAAATAGACATTAAACAATCCCACAAATGTGTCGGAGCCTCCGACTCGGAGGAGAGTAAAACCGTAATTTAAAATGTACTAACGTACTTGTTCCTTAGCTGTGTGTGATCTTCCTTGTAATTATCCGTATAATCAGAATCAGAATCAATACTAATCGTACGACAACACAAAAAAAAAGTGCTGCGGATGATTCTTCTTCGCAACATTTTCAACACAGACTCTATGGGGGCAGAAGACAGAGAGAGAATAAGTCTTTGTTAAATTTTAATATTTGTGAAATATCGTTGTCGTTGTTGTTCAGTCGTATTCATATTTCCTCTGATAATATATTCAATAGTAGATTAAATTGTACTAGTGCGTATATAACTAACCCTCTCTCTCTTCACATAGCCGTCATAGTCCTTATTTTTCTCTTGGTGTTTTCTCATAAATACAATATAGGATACTAGTATTTATTAAATTATAATAATAACAAAATATTCCTTTGCTAGACTTTATCCTTTCTCTCTCCTCTTGGTCAACTTGAGTCCTTCTGTGTGTGTCGTAGTAAAACTTGTACCCTTCTTTTTTTCCAGCTCCAGCCTGCTTCTAAAGTCGATTGGACCAAAAAAGCAATGATGCCACAAAGATTAACTACACTCAACTAAAGGAACAGTGGGCATTGTGGAATGGAGCTCTAAAAAGGTTCAAGTTTAAAACTAAAACCGTCAAACACATTTTCAACGAGAGGAGTTAGTAGTAGAGGATGGATATGTACTTATTTAGTACATATGTGGTGTGTCGACTTTGGGTAAGTATTAAGGCAGCTATAATAGTATGTGGCATCAAACTTTTACATGCATACGTCGATAACTGAATTTACAACGTATTGTTATATAAATATCATACTTGGCTATGCTGTTTAAGTCTTTTACTCTACTAGTAGAAATTCAATAATATGTTTTGCGACAATTTGTACATATTTTTATGGTCACATGATAACATTGTACTAAAAAAAGTTCTGTTTGGTTCTTTTTTTTACTAGATGATATGATGTACTGACGTACTTTCAAACTCATATATTGTATAATATATATATACAAGAGGATAAGCTGTGGAAAACGTGTTGGGTCTTTTTATCGAATGCACTATGTTCGAAACATTTTGTTCGAATGACATTTTGTTCGAATGGATTCATG
>JAQIVZ010000393.1:0-72049 GCA_034700945.1 Arrhopalites spinosus
AGTGGCAGATATGTCAAAATGTAGGAAAACATATTTGTTTTCATGATTACTTATCAAAATATCATAATCATGAAACCAGTAAAGTCTGTAAAGCCTTTAAAAATCGTTCGGAGTCACCCCCGGTCGTTCGTAATAACCCCGTCTGACGGTAATATAGTCTTTCTCTCGCCTCTTTTTTTTTACTATGTACTTTCTCTAGACTTTGCTTTCTCTTGTAAAAAAAATCTACCTCTGCTTTTCTTCTTCTTTTTTTGTGATTGAAAGGCACACACAATCAAATAATCTTGTGACGATGGCCAAGAAAAGGGAGGAAAAAATACGAGACTCTTTCTCATTCCTCCTGTCATAGATACTTGTTACTTATTTTCTCATTCTGACTCTAAGAAGTCCAAGTGAAAAACTTTCTCTTTCGTATTTTCGTAGTCTGTAGTGCGTACACATAAAGTTTTTTCTCTTCTCTTCTTCTCTTACGTGTATGTTTGTATGTACAATGCCCATTTTTTTGTGTGTGTATGTTTCAACATTGAAGATTTTATACAAGTCTCAATCTCAATCATCACTTCTATTGTCCAGTGACCAGTCCCCTACTTTTTGAACCTTATAGTTAGTTATGACTTAGTACACACACAGAAAAAAATTGTAAAGTCTATTGTCATTCTACGGTTCTCTTTCTTGTTCAAAATAATATTTTTTTTCAAAGAGAGAGAGAGAGGAAAAGCTACATAATCTTTTTTTTCTTGTGTGAAAAAAAGAAGAAAACTTGAAATTCAGTTGTTGAATTTCTCTCTTCTTTTTTTTTTTGTTAAAGGGAATTTTATCTATCTTCTTTCATTTTCTATGGATACTTTTTGGTTTGGTAGTTTTGAGTTATCGTAAGAATTTAAAAAGGGAGCTTTCTTCCACTTTTTTTGTTGTGTTGGGAGGATTGAATTTTGTTGTGTGTGTGTGATCAAAAGTCAATATAATAATGTATTTTTTTCTCCTCTTATATGTGTTATGTACTTATATGTATTTTGTGTTCGTGTATGGGGCAGGTGGAAGCGTGAAAAAGGAATCGTTGGCACTTGGGCTCAAATCGGATTTATCTCGTTTCACCATCACCAAAGCCTCCATTCCCAATTCAAACTTGCCGTCAGCAGTGTCTCAGCAATCCCAACAACAACAACAGCAACAACAACAACATCAGCAACAAGTTCAACAAGGTGGTGCTTTTGTTGTCGTTCCTCAACAACATCAACCTCATTGTCAACTTGCAAGTCAAAGTTTTACAGCCTCAAAACATGGACAAGGACAACCTGAAATGGAATACATACAAGTGGATACGTCCTACACGGGTCTCCATCGAGGAAGTATGCCAGCTCAATTTGCTCAACCTCAACAACCCCATCGCTCAGAGACCAAAAGAGGAATGCTGTCTCAACTAATAGATAAAGTCCGCTCTGGAAAGGATGATCGGAAAAAATCTTGTGCGAGTGGCGTCTCCAGTTATAATGTAAGATTTATTTATTTTAGAACGTCACTTGTACTTTCTCCACAGGTTTTGAAAAATTGACAGCTTAAATACTTTAAAATGTCTTGTTTTTTTCAAATGTAGTCTAGTTCAAGTAGTGGAGGAACGATTCCACATCCCCCACCCCCTCCAATTCCAACTAGTCAGTATACAATGGTGAATCGTCAAATGAAAGACTCACATTTTCAGTATAGTACACCCTACCCAGATAATTCAGCAGTGGCAGCATTGGCTAGAACGTCAAATAGTGGAGGGGTTGGAGGAGGAGGAAATGTAAGTCGAGAGTCCCGTCCTGTCTACACTCGTGCTAAATCTTTTGTGAAGAGTAAAAGTGATGACGAGAGACCACCGAGTAAATTATCAAAACACTCTCGAGCTCGTAGTGCGGGAGCATTGGAGACGGAGAGTTTATTGAAAGCATTAAATTTGGAGGATCCCAAAGATGCTCTACGTCTTTTAACTTTATATCAAAGTTTATCAAGGGGCTTGCTCGCTAATGAAAGGCAAAGAGAAAGGCAACATCAGCATCAGCAACAACAACACCAACAACATCAACATATGCAGCAAGCCCAGCAAGCTGCTCATCAAAGGTTTTATCAATACATGCTAAGTGAAACAGTACCAAGGACGAGAGAGGCATCCACAGACCCATTGCTTCTACCAAGTGGAGCGGTAAGGATTTTAATTTTGTATTTTCTCATTCAACTCTCCCCAATATGTTCACACGCGTGGAACGGCATGTAGTGGCTGTGTGAATTGAGACAAAAGACTCAATTCAAATGTTTCCCTGGAATTTTTTAGAAACATGAATTCAAAAAAAAATTTCTTTTCATCTTTATTTACAGTACACGGGCTCAAATTCATTGAAATATTCTCGTTCCGCTTCGGAGGCAGCAACAGTCCGACGCTCAGCTCGTGAGGATTTTATAGATTTAATGAGTGAAGATGACTATCAACAAATTCCAATACCAAAGTCTTCTATGATGGCAATGCGTTCTCAATCAGCTCCACCAAGAAGACCACCTAAAAATAATCCAGATGGGACACCAAGTCAACCTATACCTAGTGGGAGTAGTAGTAGTACAACTCAGGTCAAAGTTCATGTTCATGAGGAACCACGTTCACGCTCAAGTCCTGCTGCCCCCCTTTCAAAAAGTTTGGAAGAAGCATATCTCTATGGTTTTTTGTCTGATCGGGAAAATTCATTGGGAAGGTCAAGTCGGAGAGAGGGTGATGGACGGAAGGTTCAAAATAATACTCATCATTCATCCTCTTCGTCTTCTACAGGACAACATGGAGCCAAGAAACCAGTGTCTTGTGAGAGTCTCATCTCTTTTGACAGTAATTCCCGGGGGTCAATTGACTTTGATCGACGTTCAGTTGTCACCATTCGTAGAGCTGGATCCAAATCTGCTCTCACCCCTCGTCAACATTCTTGGGAGGGTGCCGGACTTTTGTCTTCTGGGAATAAACAATCTCTCTCAACTCCTCAATTGTCACCAGATGAGTTTGGGAGTGGAGGGAGTAGTTTGGGTCAAAGTGGGAGTATGGGAAATATTGTGGTAAGTTTTTTTTCTTTTTTAGTCTTTCTACCATTTTTTTTTTTGAAAATTTCATTATTTTATTTTAATTTCACCCAAGGCTCGAGGAACACACAACATGTTTGACGAGCCGGAGGGACAAACACTGCATAAATCGGACAGTTTTGAAGGTCATGAGGAGGCCGTTCAAGCTATAGTGGCTGCTGTAAAGGAGACGAGAACATTGCAACGGAAAATGCAGAGTAATTAATGGTAAACAATTTCTGACCATAAATTCTGTAGCTTTTTCAATAAATAAATGACAACTAAAATTATAAAACACAAAAAAAATCAACTATCAAGAATTTTCAGTACCTACATACATACAATATTATAACACTAGTGTTTCGAAAATATTTCAAACAAACAATCAATCAGTTCAATATTTAATTAAATTCTCAACCTCAAAAATCATGGTGCTAAAAAAAAGCTAAAAAAAGAAAACTGTTTCCTACACTTCTTCAACTAAAATAGAAAAAAAAACACTTGAAACTTATATTACCTAAAATAGTATATAAATAATTTAATTAAGAAATTTCAACAATTAAAAAGTATCTCTTGTAAGATTGCTCAGTATTAAAATAATTACAGATACATATATAACCTACATACATATAACAAGTTAAAAAAAACAGTTTAAGAATTTTACTATTTAATATTGTAGAGCATAAAAAAATTAAACTGATCAAACTATGAAACTATATTTATAATTGTAAAAAAAAGCTTAACTTTTCATTCTGTTTACTAAATTATTGAAGATGATGGAAGCTACTTTTTTTGAGTACAACTAAAATGATCCAAAAGTTCCAAATGAATCTCTTTGTCAGTTAATCCCTGTGACTTGTTTTGCAATCAATTTTTAGTATCAACAAAGTTTATGTGGTCAGAAATGGGAAGGGGGATGAAACAATTTGTGTACATAGTGAAAAAAAAGGACCTGTTCATTGAATTGTAGGAAAGTTGTGAAAAGTGAAAATAAAATTCGAATGTTATTTATCATTCCTGTTGTTGTACAGATATACAAGAGAAAGTTGCAGAGTTACGAATTAAAACGAAATTAACGAGTTAATTAATAAATAAGATAACCTAAATAAAATTAAAATATTATAAAAAAAAAACTTATATAAATACACGAGTAGCTATCGACACTACGTTTAATATTTAAGATATTTAACACTATTACATACATATATTATCAATGCTAACTGTGGATAAATAGAGAGAAAAAAGGGTGAAAAAAAGGAGGAGAAAAAAAAGGGTCGTCAAGAATTTCACTGCCATTTATTGTCATTTTCAAAAAAAAGAAGAAATGTTAAAACTGTTAGAAGAGGACATGAAAATGCCTTGTGATTGAAAGTATTGATTACTTCCTTATAGAGATTACAGATATCTATAGACTAAAAAAATTAAGTGAAAATGTGTTGACAAATGAAAAAAAAAATTAAATTAAACAAACAGAAAAAAAACATAAAATGAGTATACTTGTACCGTTCTTAGAACGAAAAAAAGTTTGGAAGGAATAATAATGAAAGAGAGATGGATGCTGTTATTTAAAATTGTTGATTATATTATTACTAAAATGTACTTTCTACTATCGTCAAGTACTTGAAGAGTGAATATTTACAAAAAAAAATGCGATATATGAATAAAAGAAAATTTTAAATTAATGTTATGAATGATAAAAGATGGCTTTTTATATCTTGCCCAAATCAAATCTATAATATTAAGGGGAAGGTCAGTTGGGATTTTGTCGACAAAATTTTCCAATGGTAACGAATGGGACTGGAAGAGGTCCAGCAGACTCGCTAGAACTCCGGAAGTAGAGGAAGCGTGACATTTTTTTCACCCCTTAAAAGAAGGAGGAAGAGTTTATCTGTCCATTGAGATACCTCTCATTGTAATCCGACATTGTCTTCTCTGTCAAAAAGTCTTGTGAACAAGAAAAGAGTGACCAATGTTGTATAAACGGACTATTTTCGACATGAAATTATTGAAATATCATAATGAGAGGTATCTCAATGGACAGATAAACTCTTTACCTTTCTTTTAAGTGGAGAAGAAATTGTTGCACATCCTCCAGTTCCGGAATTCTAGCGAGTCTGCTGAAGGCCTTTGTTGAAAATTTTAGTATTTGACTCCATTGTTTTTATGAAACAATCAAAAATAAAATTTTCATCAAAATTTCAATGAAAATTCAAATAATTGGTGGAAAAAATTTTTTTTGAACTTTTTGAACGTCTTTGTTGTTTTGAAATTTTTAAATCAACAAAAATTCGGTCATATATTTGGCAACAAGGATTTAATTAATACATTTGTTGCCGTGGAAAATAAATTGGGACTTAGAAAAATTTGTCGAAATTCCCCACTGACCTTCCCCTTAATATTTAACCCTTATGGATTTATTGTCAGGAATTGTATTTATAAATTTAATTTGTAGTAGCACTACAGAATCACTGAATAATTTATTATCACTGTTAGACTTGTATGAATAGTGGTATAGTAGAATGTTATAAATTTAAGTTTGAAATGGGGATAATCTTTTTACCTTTGAATGTGATTGGAATTTTTTAAGTTGAGCACACAAAAAAGGAAACACAGACAGGCAACCATGACACACACACACACCAAAAAAAAGAAAAATGATTCCGTTCCATAGATGTTGTTATGACTTATGATTACGTATGAAAGTTATACTCTCTATATTGTATTGATAAGGACGCTGTGCTGTAATGGGCTCTAGTTATGTTCTTAAACATATAATCTGTACATGTACTTGGACGACTGTCTGGTTATAAAAACGATTAATTAAAAAATGAGCGTGGTGCAAAACATTTTTAAAAAAACTTTTCAAGTCTTTTGTCATTTTATTTTATTTTGCATTTGCACAAAAGACTTTGCCAAGCAAAAAATTATTTTTCATGTATGCATATTCTTTGAATTGAGATTTTTCAATCATTTTTCCAACAAAGACAATTTTGACGCCGTTCAAAGGTAAGATGCTTTTTGTTGTTCATGATTTAGAATTGAAAATCATTTGGGCCATTAATACATACTTTATGCTCTCTCGATGTATTTAAAAAGACTCTTATATAGATTTGTTGGTGACCTCGCGCTACCGATTGGATGTAACCACTCAAATTAAAGATCTCAATGAGCTGAATTCGATTCTGCTTTCATGACAGAAAGGAAACCCATAGTTCAGGTGAAAAAGTTCATTACAATTAATTAATTTTCACCTGGCCCATGATTTCTTATTTTTTTACTGATTGTTATTGATCCTGAAAGTTAAATGACATAAAACATTCTAGACATTCTAGTAAAGAGCATTTAATTTTGGGCTAATTTAATTGTGTTTGTTAAAAGTCATTTAGTTAAATATTTTTTTGCATGTGTTGCTATGGATGAAGTTTCATGAACTTTTATGTAATTAACGGGTAGAGAATAGAAAAAGAGACAAAATTCAAATGGATATTCTGACGACATACGTCATTCGAATTTAATGAATGGTACAATTCTGAATAGCCCGTCTTATGGGCTTTCCGAATTTGTAACTCATGTGCCAGTTGCATTGACCTCTGGTCAATAGGTGACCCTAATACTGCACCACCTCAAAAACCTTTTTGGGCGCCTGTTTTTTCAATCTACCCCAGCTATTTAAGCCCCATCAGTAAAATTCAAAATTTTTTTTGCTATAACTTGTTTAGACCGAACTAGGGAAGGTTGTTGTGTAATATGAATGAAATCGAAAAAGTCTAAACTAAAAAATATTCCAGTTGCATTTTTGGGAGAAACGGGATTTTGGCAAATTTTGGTCTTTTTTACATGAAACTTCCACATTTAATATTTTTGAGTGTACCTATGCTACATGTCTCAAACTTGTCCGACAGTTACTTTTAACCTTCCTAAACATGAATAAAATTCATTTTTGTGCCATTTTCTGACGACCGTGAACAATATCTGTCAAATTCTCTGAGTATTTTCTAAAAACGGTCTTGTGTGGTCACTGTTGTGACCTTAGAACCAAAATTAACTTTTAGATGTGTTCAGCAGTTCCCAGTGATCAAGTTCATTGGCTTTGATGAATTTATTTTGTGACCTGGTCACACACAAAAATTATTTTGTAAAAGACTTCAGTGAAAAGAAATCCATCAAATTTTGGTGATGCGGATTCAGACCATTTTCAATTAAATAATATTGATATTTGATAAAAGAGTCATCCTGAAGAATTTTTCTGTTATGAAAAAACAAGAGTGAGGAATTTATCCGCATTAAATTTCCAATTTGAAGAGATGCCAATAAAATTCAAAATCTTTGGTTGCAGTCATGAGAACCCTTTTATAAGTTGGGTCAGTTGAGGGGGACATGTCCGCCACGAATTATTCAGAACTTTAGCCATTTTTACAAATCCTTGACAGGGTTGAATGACCTGGCATTCAGATTCTTCGAATTTAACGGCTTCAACTGGACAAAGTCTCCAGCAATCATTACGCAAGGCTTCAAAAGAACTGGAAGTCACTAAGAGGGTCTCAAAATAAAGAATCCCGTCCCGACGCATTGTCATGTTAAGAAACATATACTGCCATGTATCTGATTTTGAACAAGTTTTGTTCATGTCTATCTGACAGCGGCCGTCTTGGGATGGCATATAAATTTCAAATGAGCCATCTTTGACAAATTCTTTGGAGTATTTTCAAGGGGACTCAAAGGGATACGGAAGGGTGTATTCGGATTTGATGATGCCCGTGTAGCCATTGGTCAAAATTATTGCCATGAGGAGCCAAACTCCCAGGAGCCATTTCCACCCCCTCCCAATTTCTCGTTTGGTCTATTCCTCTTTGACCTCTTCCGCCTGGTCTATTAAAATTCCGTACACCCAAAACAAATTAAGAAACAAAAGCTCACAGAGGCTTCCCCATCTCGGCGTCTCTTTCACATTTGAAAGGACATTATCGAATAAGGCCGTATTTTGGCCCCGAAATTTTTTTGATAAAAAAATAAGGCCGTAGAATAAAAGCTTTTAAAATAACGTTTGGTCGCTAGAATCAGATTTTCGACTATTTGAATAAACGACATGACATGTACAGCCCATTTCTTTAGTCGGTTTCAAACTCGAGCTAAAAGGCAAAAATGAAACTTGTTCTTTTTCTCTCGAATAGTTGGGCAAAGGGAGTGAAGGGCTCATGGAGCACAGTAGCGCGTTGGGTCCTTAAAGTTTATGACCCTTAGGGTCAATACTCACTAGTCAAATGGTGAATCCCAATAATAATTTAGTTGATGCACAATATACACAAATGAGACACATTTGAACCACATTTTTCTGAATTTTCAACATGAATAGAATGACTTGTAATCAAATATCGATGAGAAATATTAAAATGAATGGTATAGAGCGTATTGACAGTATTGACACACCATCTAACGAGCAAGACAAATTTCCCCATATTTTCATGCCAAAATAACTCAACCAGTTCTTGTTCTCGTCGTCTCAAACTCATGAGTTTATTGAATTGTCGTATGGTGACCTCAAAGCCTTGTCAAAGGCCAGTTTTCCCTTCAAATTCTTCATGAGAATTTCCACGTTTTTTTCCATTTTGAGTAAACTCGCTCAAATGAGCATCCTTGCAAACCAAAGTAAAACCGCGCCTCGCACAAGTGGCTTTCCTTACTGGTTATTCTCACAGTAGAATAAATCCTACCAGAATTCTGCAGAAAACGTTTGTACGGGAATTCTTACTCAATTTATTGTTTAGTATGACGGGCCTCAAAAAACATTTGAGGCCAGTCAAGCGCGCACAAGACTGTCTGGTATAGGAAATCCATACTCATATTCAAATCATCTGAAATATTTAATTGGAGAAAGAGAATTGAGCCGGCTTGGTGACGTCCATCCATTTTGAAATTAAACATTTTAAGTAGCACGGGAAAGCGGAAATCGTCTTCATATTGTTTACCAGCATAATCCAAAAGGAAGGACTAATGTGACACTTGAATGACACTTTTAATTAACTTTACCCACTCATTCTTCGCCCAACACTCATATTCAAGGTGGCTAACAAAAAAGGGGGTCGCAGTCAAAGTCAAATTTTCCAGCTCAATCTTTGTGGCACTTCAACTCTTAATTTTGGGGACAATTATTTCAGTGTTTAGTACAAGCCCAGTGAAAATTGAATCAATCAATTTCTTTTTCATCAAGTTTCAAATTGTTCCGACAAACAATTTAGATCAATTTTCAGCAAGTAGCTATATAGTGATTACTCAAAAAATGATTTTGATTCAGAAATCTTTGCTCTCGTTACACAAACTTGGAATAAAGTACGGAGAATTGATTCATTCCCACCCATTCACTTGGAATGTCTCTAAGAATAAAATGGACAGAGTCAAACTGGAATGGGAAAGAAGAATTTGGGTTTACCACGCTGTTTCTTCATTTGTCTACACAATTTTTGTCACATTTCGTGCTATTCAAGTTCACTTGGATGAGAATTCGAGTGAAAATTTCAAAATTTATATGCAGTACGTAACTCTTCTCTTTTCTGTCCCATCAATCTTTCAAATTGGAATTGTCCTTAATTTCCACGATATTCCCGTTTATGTTCAACAGTATCTACAATTTTTTCAAAATATTCAAGGTAAGTTGATCAAACAAATAGGCGCGCAGACGCAATATTTCACAAACCCGTAGGAAAGTGGCGTGGAGAATTGTGTGTAAAAATATTGCAAGAATAATCCTGCTCCAAAATCAAACACAATTGTCCCCACATTTCTGCACAATCTTTCTCCTAAAAAATCAATGGAAAAATTGTGCACAATTGTGTTGGTTTTGAGAGATTGTAGGAGGACTGTGTGGGGAGGAAAGAGGCCCAAATGTCTGACCAATTGATCCGTCACCCGGGTGAGAAGGGTGCACCCTTCTCCACAATGAGCCACAGTCCTCTTCAATTTTTTTTCCTACGGGTTATCTATGTCACGTCTTAAATGCCACAAATTCTTACTCTGAACAGGTAACGAAACTAAACTGTACATATCGTGAAAATTCCACGCTGCCGAATTTCTACCCCACTGCAAAATGAACGCTAGAGGGCGCTGCTTCTGTAGAAATTCGGCTTTTTAGTAGTGGACTTTTCACGATATGTACAGTTTAGTTTCATTACCTGACTGAATAAAGCTTCAAATAATCCTGCCATTTGTTTTAATATAACGAACCTTCAGACGAGCCACTAGGGGAAGATGAGGCAATGCCCGAATCTGAGCCAGTGTCAAAATTGTTGGAAAAATGTGAATATTTCCTCAAAGGGATTCTGATTGGTTTAACTTTCATTGGCGTTCTTTGCATCTTCATTATTTACGTGAGATAAGAAGCTCCACAATATTTGACCTCTCTTGTACCCCCCAACATCAAGGGTTATCAAAGGGTCATCATCTTGATCCCTCTCTTCATTTTCCATGCCCTGCACATGATGTCCTTTGTCACCAATGCAGTTCTATGGTTGTACATGGCCTTCACATTCTTATTTCCGGCTTTGGTTCTTGTCCGCGAAATTCAGTGAGTGTGCATTGACAGTAAGATTATCCAGCGAAGTCAATGAGTGGACCTTGACCTTGCTCTATAATATATTTTCCATTTGAATTCATGCCCAAAGTCATCGAGAATAGAGCAAAGTCCACGAGGTTTATTGGAGAATATTTAGTTAGCCAAAAATTGACACTTGGGATAAAATATAATTTTGAATGTTTTAAGGTCAATCCTGATGGACGATGCCATGACCCCAGGGACAATAGTGAGAGCCCTCAACCTGTACAATTGTCTAAGGATTGTTTTCCGAACTTTGGTCCTCGTATGCTCTTTCGTCCTCCCCGCTTGTAAAATAATAATGATGTTCATTGTCTCCTTTTGTGTTTTTGGGGCCATTCGATTGCGTGGACTTTTGTCATTTGCCATGAGCTTCTTTGCCATTCTTGTCTTTGTCCTTCTCATGGCTCTAATTGGATCGATTGCAGAATTTCATGAGGAGTCTGGGCAAATTTTGGATTTATTCAAATCTCTCAAAGTTCACAACACAATTCAAATGTCAAGAGGGACTCTTTTACTTGAAAAGACAGTGGCGCCATTGAGATGTCTGACAATGTGGATCTGGTCAACTTATTTCATTGACCGGCAAAATGTTGTGAATGTTCTACAGTTCATTATGGACAAGACGATTGAGTATCTCATGGTCAATCCTACGGTGATTTGAACTTGACAAATGAGGTCATGACCCAGTTTGTTTTGATTTAATTTTGTCAACATTTTAGTCCAAGAATTATTTAATCTGGAAGGGTATAAGTAGCGGGTGACACTGAGACAAAAACGTTTTGTTGATTCTAAAATCAGTGCGCAATGGAGTGTATGGATACTAATTTCATTGTAAGTACTGTCATCACATTTAAATAATTTAAATTCAATTTCTAGAATTCTAGACGTAGTTTTCTTCATCATTTTGTCTTGTCGTAGGGTAGAACCGGGTAAAAATGGCCACTAATACACAAATCGGGGCCAATTCATTTTATGGGGTGCCCCAACTTGTGCCCACATTACCCCATCAATAGAAGACCTAATAGAAGACCCTTACTACTCCACACACAAAGACTTGATAAAAACCTTGCAAGAAAATTTTAGTTTCATCCAATTGGTAATATATTCCTCATTCAATTTGCAAGTGTCCTCCCTCAAAATTCCCATCATCATTGATTCGTATTTCAACTCGCGGGATGGTACAAATTTTACTGTTGATCAAGTCAAACACCGCATGTGGCTCCCCCTCCATGTAAAACTTTGTCTTTTACCCTTTGCCAACATTTTTCTTCTTCCCATTCAAATCGAACCCATACAAAAACTTGAGAACGCCCCTCACCTTGCTTATGATTTGAATCATGACATTGCATACAGAAAAGAACTGCGCCTGTTGAATAAGGACAATACCCGTCTAGCTGGTTTAAATCTCTTCATTGCCTACCAGGGTCACATTGTACCTCAAATTCTATTTAATATCTTGACTAAGGCTTCTTAACGGCTCGAGCCGCGGCTCATTTTCGAGCCGTCAGCTGATGAGCCGTTTGCCCCCTCCCCACCGGCTCCCGAGCCGGAGAGAGCCGCGGCTCTTTATTTTTTTTCAAGCGGAGCGACTGGAAAAGTTCTGGAATTCTCAAAACGTTTTCGTTCATTTCAATCCCCCACCTTCATTTTTCATTCCATCTCCAAACAACCAAAATGAAAGTTGTTCTCCTTTAAATTCCCCGCCTTTTTATAATTAAACAATTTCAAAAATGTTTATGTACCCTCCTAAAAATTGAAAAAACTGAAAATCATGAATTTTACAACAGCTTCCGGGGTTTTACAAATTTCAAAAAAGTATAAACTTTAGGAGACGGAGGACTTGAGGAGGAAAAAGTTATTCGCTGGTTGTTTGGAGATATTTCCAGAAACAAAGTCTTTGGAGCAGATTTTTGGTGAAAAAGAGTGAATTTTTTAATGCATGTGTGTACATACGGAAAAAAATGAGCCGACTCATGAGCCGTTATCGGCTCATGAGCCGATAACGAGCCGAGCCGTTAAGAAGCCTTAATCTTGACCGACTCTGGTACTCTTCGGTCTGAAGATTTGAACCCAGCGTTTCTCTTTCTTTTTATTTTCACATTTTTATAGCATTTCAGTTCAACATATTTTTTTTAAATACTGATTTTGACATTGTACATTGAATTATAATTGTTGTTTAATGATTCGAAACTACAGCGTGTATTTTTTTACAACAGTGAACCAACACTATTTTACAACACTATTTTTAAGATACAGATAAATTATCTTTAATAAAACAACCGTTGGAAATGTACTAGTTTCTGACACAATTGAACTAGATCCCGGCTACATTAAATTATGTACATTAATATCTAACAAGTTAATTATACAATAATTATTTCTATTTACATGATATTTCGTATCCGTCCATTGACATTTAAAGCACCATATTCTGTAGACTAAAAACTATCACGAAAAGGTACTTTTTTCTGTAGTAATTTAATAAGGATCATATAGATTTCAAGTGAAAGATTAGAAATATTTTTAGAAAGAGATTTTTTTTGTAGTATAATAATATTACACAAGTAAAAATAGACATATGCATATATATGTAGATATCGATCCTCCACGCGACGATTAGGAAAGGCGTAATAAATATTTACCATTATATTTTATTTAGTTTGGTTGTTTTTTTGGATTTTGTAATGTTTCCACAATATAATTGTATAATTAAAAAAATATTTTATTAAATCACAATCGTGCACATGTGAGAATATTTTTTTTAAAAAATACATCAATCCATGTATATTTAGATAAGTTCCAAAAAATGTCTTCGTTCAATTGAACAGTTTTTTGTCATTAATTGCACAAAATTTCCAATGGTCACCAAAAACTTTTTATGGGAATTTACAATATGGTGCACTGGAAAATCCTCCTCCTACTGAACGTTTTTGACAAGTAAAAAAAGGATAAAAATCAGTTTGTCATATAAATAGTAAAATAAATAGGGGTCCCAGTATCCAAAATTAATAAAAAAAAATTATATTTGATATAACTTGTCATGTACACCGTGGTCATTTTAAAACTTGACAGCAACTTTCCGAAAGTTGCGGGAGCATTTCCTTTCCCCAAACAGCTCCAGTGGGACAATTTCTCGCTTTAGTTCTAGTTTCTAGTGGTCTCGTGAAACATACGGAAATAACTACACTGTACTTTACTACTTTACAATGAACACCATTTTGAAATATAATATTTCAAATATTGAAATAATTTACTATTTAGGGGAAGAAAAACAAAATATCTAATGTGGAGCACAAGTATTTGTTTTAAAAACTTAAATTTAGATTGTTTGTTTTTGGATTAATTTTTTCCTAGAAAAGTGCATATAGACATAGGCGCGATAGTATGTAGCAAGATAGGTGAAGGGAAGGCCCAAAGGCTTATATTTTATATTTAAAATTGTGAAAGGATAGTAAAGTGCTTGTAGACGGAAGAACAAACGACACTGGGGAAAGGAAGGATACGAGCAACATTTCCACTATGTTCCCGTTCCGAAAGTTGCTGTCAAGTTTTAAAATGACCACGGTGTACATTAAATATGCGTAGAATCTTTCGATTTGTAAAAAGATAGTCTTTTTCATTTAAAGTCTCCCGTAGTCACCCTCACCCACCAACCTAGAAATTAAATTTCTGTACAATAACATATTTTTAATAAAATAGCACAATTCATCCCCCTACTATACCCAATACTGTAAACTAAATTAAAATTAATTGACTACTAGGTACTACTATTGACTGAATAGATAAAAAAACTAAATAAAATATAAAAATGGGACATACATCTGACAATTCACAACTTTTTGTTAACTCCCCATGTCGACTTTCTGTAACAAACACAATTGACGATCAAACTTAATTTATACACATTGGTAACTTGAATACAGAGGAACACAAAAAAGAGAATAATAATTCAATATAAATAGCACCAAGATGAGGTACCTAATATCATAAACATATTTTTTAGCTAATTATTTCTATTGAATAAAATTGTTATTGACTTGACAAGAACCGACTGACTATGAGATCTGGATTCGATGAACAATATTATTGACTTAAAAAAATGGAATCATAATTTACATGGATCTGTTGACCATTTCACTCTAATTCCTCGTATACATTAAAAATTTGTAGACTTGTTTTTTTAGCTAAAAATGTAAACAAGTGAGAAATAATTAAAGTTAAGTGTCTGTCTGTCAAATAAATTTGTCTAGAAATTAGGAGGGAAAAAACTGGTAGAACACCTCCAATGTAATAAATATTAGTTTTACAAAATGTTTTGGAACCCTCATGACTCTCAACTTTTTTTTAAAAAAAAGTTTTTTTTCCTCACAGTAGTGTATTAGTAGTGACACATAAAGAGTCTATAACGTATAAATAATCTATTCCCTCTGTTACACATACAACTTTTATAGTTTTACAGTATCTATTAGCTATACAAACTACCGACACAACATTGAGACCAAAAAATCCACTACAGCATTTTCTACAGATACAACACAACAACTTTTTCAAACAAAGTACACACACTTGATTTCTTATATGTATATGTCCCCACACAAAATTCATGATATTCTGTGGTCACTCAAGAGAGAGAAAGTTGGAAGAAAATTCCGTGGAATTTCTCTACAACTTGAATGTGCACCTCTATGTAATTTTCCTTGTTGGCTAAAATATCTGTACCCGTCGTCTCTTGACTCATAAAGTAGAGAGCCATCAACCATCCTCAAAAAAACTGTATTTTTTTTTGAATACTCTTACTGTTCAGAATCCGTCAAAAGCATGTCTCCCTCTGGTCTTGGACGTCTTCGGTAACGATGTTCATGTAGGAGATAAATAACAGCGAGAGAGAAAATGACCATCAATGTCCCCGCCAAATTAATTATAATCCCAGCTGCCGGGTAATTATGGTAGCTCGCCCTGTAAAATAAATAAATAGAGAAATATTTCATCAACAATGTTGATTCAACATCATTAAAAATTAATTTATTGTCACTCAAAGACAAAGAAAACTTTCAACAGGTATATTTGATACATTTAATAATAAACTTTTCTTCTTTCTAACAATTATTTTTTTTAATAAAATCATTTCTATAGTTGATCCTTTCTTTTCACTTTGATTTTCCAATTTTTAACAAGTCAAATAATTGGTTGAAAAAAAAATAATTTTTTACTTTCTCTTTCTGAGAATCTTTTCACTGATATGGAGTATGCCTATAGTTTTTTGGAGAAAGTTACATAAAAATCAGAAACTCCTTCACCATTTGGAAATATTCACCAATTTACCTCATAGACATGTAGTATGACCTTTTTGAATTGTAAACAAAGCCAAAAAAGAAATCTATAGACTGTGCAACTTTGAGAGAGTGAAGAGGGAGAAAAGAAGAAGAAAAAAAACTTGCTAATGAAGAAACTTTTGACTGGAATTCCTACCAACTTTCATTCCCATTCCCCGTGGCGTCATTCCAATTTAGGCATTTTACCTTGCCTAAATTTTTGTGTGGGTTCATTCCCCAAAAAAACTAACGACAACCAAAGACTTTTTTTTTCTCCTCATCATGAGTAACATGACCCTTTTACATTTCATCTTATAATGTTCCCAAAGGAATCCTATGTTTAACATTACAATTACTAACAAGTAAAAATAAAGTTGTTGAGTCTACAAATTTTAAATATACTCAAGCTAATTTTAAAAAGTGCAATATAAAAAAAATCTTTGTAAAATTGGAGAAAGTTAAAAAGAAAATAAATTCACTCATCTTTCTCTATTCACTCTCCTCACCTCTTTCACTTGAATTGACGGATGAAAAAAAAAAGTTGAATCCTGTCCTGATAACAATAATTCAGTCGTACATTAAAGTAGAAGAGACAATATTAAAATTGAGTCTACATTAATTTGTCTCTTTTTTTTCAACAAAAAAAAACTACACTAAAAAAATCCATTCGGAGGGTTGCCTAGAAAAAAAATTTGCACTCTCACTCGTGCACTCCCCTTCAACTTTTAGAAGGAGACTCACTCAGCTGAAAAGTTGTTCTAATTGAGGCCTCCTTTTAAATACCTCTGATTTCCTTTAAAATTCAATTACAAGTTAAAATTCAATTACCAAAAATTTTCCTCTGTACATGCAGCTAAGTATATAGTCTATTTTGTCATACATAAAAAACTGTATCAAACATTTCCTCTTTCCTCCCACCCACCCCTCACTCGTCTCTGTCTATACTCTGTATATATGTAATAAGTCAATAAAAAGCGTCAGAAGCACAAATGACAGAGAAACCTTTTGGCAAGGTGTGCAGACTGGGACTCGGGCAAAGAGAGAGGGAGAGGAGAGTAAACATGAAAATTCAACATCATCCAAAGGCAAAATCTCTCCTCCACTACTATTGACACGACATTAGACGACATATGAATGACGTAAGATAGATCATTTCCTCTTCCCCCTCTTTATTTTTTACTTTAAATCCCTTTTCCATCCTCTTTACTCACTGTACAGTATACACAGAGCATCTCTCTCCTCCCCCTTTTTATTTTATATGGTGAAGCAACAATACAAGACTATGGATACACAAGAGAAAGGGAGGCGGAACGGTAATGCAAAATACACACATTGCTCTTTTCCAACGTCATATTACGTTGTCAACCACGGTTCACTGATTCATCCCATGGACGAAACACACAACAAGTGAATCCTCTCTCTCTCTCTACCTTTGTGAATATGGTGACTCTCAATCTAGTTAACTCTCCTCCCCCTTTCTCTTCTATAAACTCCTCACCAATTCATGTGTCTACAGGTCATATCTCTATGTAAAGGAAGAGCCAACATGGTCTATGATAATTACATAGTGAATTAAATTGTACTCAAAGTACAACATCTTTTATGATGCTTTCACCGTGCTTTGAAATACTAACAATTTTAAATGAGTCTCTATCTGTACTTTCCCTTCTCTGACTTTCTCTCTTATAATTATGAGTATTTTGACAGGAAGGGGAAACTCTCATGTGGAAAAATAGATAAAGATCATTCAAATAAAGTAACGAGCACGCAAGTGGAATATTAGTGCTTGCAGTACAAATAATTTGTGTTATTATTTATTTTACTATTTAATTTATTTTGTTGCTATAATTTGCCCACAAAAATTATTTTACTCTACTTATTTTGTCACCTGACAGAATATTCTCCTCTTTTAACTACACAAAAATAAAACTTATACCACCAAGCAGGTATTTGTCCACATGTGAAGAAAACAAGATTTATTTTTTTCCTTCATTGAACTTTTGTGATGGATACCCGAAATGGGATGAGACCTCTAAAAAATCTGAGCTCTGAGCTCATACATGAGAATTTCCAATCTTTTCTCTCTCTATCACCATCTTCCATCTACCATCTCCTTCTCTTATTTCTATTTACAGAAGACACACACACACACGCATAAGGACATTCCTAAATCATGTATTTTTGTCAAGTTTTTATTTTCACGTCCGTGCGTCATACGCACCTTTTTATTCAATATTGCATGGCCAAAAAATGGCACGTGCAACCTTCTTTTTCTATAGTCTATCTTCACAAATTAATCACTATAAACAACATGTAATAAACTTAACAATATACTTTCACTTTCCCCACACCTCGTTTCTACACTAACACAGACAGAGAGAGAGAGAAAATGAAACTGTGGAGAAAAATCTTACACGACAACAAGAGTGTCAATGAAAGCACTTGAGCGTGTGGAATTACATGCCTTATATAATATCTCTTGGTTCTTGTACACAACAGAAAACAAGGTTGAGTCTCAAACCCACAGCACAAAAAAAATGATGATGGTTGTATGTACAATGTATATATGTAAGGTGTTGGAGTTATACATATATTAAATGTCCTAGAAGAGACAATCTCTAGTAAAAAAAATTGTATAGAGTAATTCTATAGCCATACAGGAAGGTGGATTACACTGTCAGTTGTGTGTCTGCCTTTTGTAGACGTAGATTGTAAAAGTTTCCACTTTTCTATTTGTACAACGATTTCAACTTTAAGTTCAAGTTGAAATTCCCCGAGTTTCCAAGTTTTCTTCTCAAAGGAGAAAGAGAGAGAGTTTTTTTGGTTCCATTCTTTGTAAATATTCCTCTAAGCATTGTATGTACTGTGGTGTGGCAAAATTAATTAAAATCTTTAGGTTCGTCTCTACATCAAGTCTAATCGGTTCAAAAAAAACAACAAGGACCCACCAATCCTTTTCTCTAACTTTGAATAAGGCTTAAATAACTTTTTTTTTCATGTAATGTTTTAACGAGGAGAGTTATTATGCATAAAATGAAATTATAATGAGTAAAATTGTCTATAAATTAACACCTCCAAAAAACATTTTTTCAACTTGAAAAAACTTTCCCTTATAAATAAAATTACTTACAAAGTAGATTAATATTATTTTAAACTAACTTTATCATGACATTCATGACTATTTTTAAAATATCAAACACAATTTTAATTTAAAAAAAAAATTTTGAGAATCAGTAGGTACAAAAAACAAAAATTACAAACTTACCCAAGTACACCAAGAGCCTTCATCATAACTCCAGTAATACTTGCACCGGAAGCTATCAAGAAAATCAACGGTCCAAGAAATTTATGAACCGGAAGGATGAGTTGTCGAATTCTCATTGATGTCATTGGCAACAAAAATGCTCCAAATCCAAAGAGAAACTGTTCAATAGAGAAAAGTTACGAGTACAAAATTTCATTAAATATTCCCTTCATGTCAAATTAAGAGCAAGTTAATATGAAAAAAGAGAGAGAGTGGAAAAGATGAAAGATAAGAGTTAATTTAACAGTATCCTATCATATGTACAACAACATGAAAAATTCCAAGAATTCTCAATTTAATTAGTCTTTACATAAACTAAAAATATACCTGTCCATAATAGAGAATGATGGCAATAAGTCCAAGCCAACTATGAAAAGAGTAGAAGTGAGGGTCCCCATTGTGATTATGATGACTAACAGCAAAATAAAGTCCAACTGCCACTCCAATCACGATGAACAAGTGAAGAAAAAAATGTGTCAACTTGACCTTCAATTTTGGTGTATCCGGGAATATTCGGTAGATTAAATTCACTGTAAAATAAAAAGTCATCAAAAATTAAAACTTTATATAAATCTTCTCTCTTAATTTAAATTAAAAAATTTGATTCATTAATTCATTCATTATTGTTAAAAAAATAAAGGCACACATGTAAATGGAAAAACTATGTCCCATCTCCTCATTTTCTTTTCCTTTTTTCCCAAAGAAAAAAAAATGAAGACACGCTAGTCATTTATATTACTTTAGTGTACATACTATAATCAATGTAGGAGTATTAGCCTTGTAAATTAAATTAATTCAAGTAAATAAAAGGGAAGGAAAAATAAAGAGAGAGAGAGAGTCTACAAGACAGGGCTAATAAAAGAGAAACTTTGGTTTCACTTCCATGTCCCCTCCTGTCTCCTTTATTCTCTCCTTTAATCAATAATAAAAGGAAAGCTCCTCACATTCACAAGGTACAAGGAAGGTATATACACGATGTAAAGAACAAAAACACAGTCTCAGTCTTTTCTCTTGTCTTTCCCCTAATTTGAAATTAAGTTAGAAAATAATTAACTCCACATGGGCTTTAATTAGATCGGTTGGAGGTCGAGTCAAACAATAATAAATAATAAGACCTTTAACATCTCCCCCTAAAAAATACATGTGCCCTTTTCTGAAACCTCTATAAATTATTGTATTAGTTTAATAACATATTTTACTCCTCCTCCTCCTCCTATAAAATAATATGAAGACAGTAGAAATTGTACACATGACATGCTTTCATATTTCACTCTTCCTCACACAAAAGGAAAAGAACCAAACTCTTGTCCCTCTCAAGGTGGTCTGTATTGTGTGCTCTTTCTTTTGTCATGCCCCTACAGAATGATTCAAGTTTTTGAAAATGTAAACGACAAAATTATTTCACTGTCCCCCCCCCCCTCCTCTACCACCATTGACTCATAACCTTGCCTTTCTCCCCACAGAATGAAAATGTTAAAGGCCAGAGACACACACTCATCTTAATCATATCTTCACTCCAATCATTCCTACTCTCAAGTGTACTCGTACTTCCATAGGTATATATAGCCCAATGGTATACAATAAAATCTCAATTACTTGTAAGAAAGCACGTCACAATCTCTCTGGTTTATGCACACTTGTGTGAAAGCCATAAGTGATGGAGAGGGGGGAAAGTGTTGTGTGGAGCCATAAATAACACGAGTACTCTAGTACACTAGTACTCTACCACCACACGTACTTTGAATCCCTCAAAGTGCCTGTCAAACAAATACAGAAAAGATGTTTTTCCTCTAGCCCCATAAACATTCGGAGAAAGATGAAAATCTATTTATATGTTTTCTCTATTTTGTACATATTTAATATTACGTATTTTATGTACAACTTTAGGTCAACATTAATGTAGGATACATAGCCCATCTCTTAAGACTTTCTCTCTCTCTCTCTTTCTAAGTAAGACATTTCTATTGCTCATGTACAAGTTTTAGAAAGGGCCTTCATCTTGGTTGTATCTGTACTGTCATTGTCATTGCTCACAACAAATAATGGTGACATACTTTGAGGAGGAGGAAGAAGCACGTGTCGTTTACCATCTATTTTAGTCTTGACAACAATCATTATCGGCGTCTAAAATAACTTTCTCTCTCTCTTCCCCACTTTCACCATCATTCACCACTACTGTGCTGACTACAGCTTATAGTTACGTGTCTATTTATTAAGACTACTTGGTTCCTTGTTGTGTCAGTATAAAGTAGTAGCATGCGTCACTCCCCGTCTTCTCCTCGCTCTCTCTCTCTCTGACCCTTTTTTCCAATTCTGTGGGTAGTGATGGTGGTGTGGAAGGAAAACCAAACATCACAATCAAAAGGTTAAAGGTCTCAGTCAAGCTTGTTTAGAGATTCGTCAAACTTTTCCCTTCAACTTTTTTAACATTTTCTTTTGTACCCTAAAAACTGTGTATGTTTGAGATGTCAGCATGTCACGACCAAAAAAACCATCATCAAGATGACTATTCCATTTATATATGGTTGAAAAAATATTATATATATCTACGACTACACCAAAAACCAACAGTCTGTCAAAAGATTGGAAAAGTAGCTCAAATCATGTGGAATCTAAGTTGAATTTTCAAAAAAAGAGAGATATTTCACACTCCTCTCTGTAGTCTGTCGTATTAGTCATTTCAAAATTTAAAAGCCAAAAAAATTCATGGGACAGCCACTGCATGCAGACATGCAGACTACGCAATATTTTTTTTGACAATTATATTCTATTGAAGAAGCAATTTATTTATTTTTAGTACAAAGTACCGAGCGTCATTTTCTCTTTTGATAGAATTTTACATGAAAATATAAAATAGAAAGACTAGAGAAGACTTTCTCCACACACCTTGAGAACAAGAAACCACATGGACCACAATGCTGACAATGACAGAATGAGAGTAAAACCTGTCTAAATTCTAGAGAGTCTACAAAGATCTATATTTTTTTACAACTTGTCTCTTCTAGACTTTTCTACTTTTTTATAGACATTCTCCATTAGATACATATTTTTCTTTGCCCTTTCCAAGCCGTCATGGATCATCTCAAAGTCATACATTATCATTTTCTTACAGTCAACCTACTTTCTCTCTCTCTCTCTCTCTCTCTCTCTTTCTCAATAAAATTCATTTACGAGTGCAACAAAATTGGCATTTAATTGACATGCAGAAAAAATGATGTCAAAAATGTAACTATTACCTATAAAAAAATTGGGAAAGTATTTGAAGAATTTATTAAAAGCATTTTTTTAAATAAATAATATTAAAATTTGTGTTTTTGTGTAGGACGTTTTTGTAACAAAGAGAGGGAAAAAAAGAATTTAGCTTTACTGATATCCACATAAACTCTCAAAGCCGCTAAAGATCTCTATCCATCTAAATCCCACAACTGTGAGGAGAAGAGGAGGAGAAAAGTAGTAAAAGAGGAGAGTGAAAAAGGATGAGACATTTGTCTGTCTGTCCACTCACTAATCCTGTCATCTATAAGCATCAAATTTTCACAAGCTATACACGTTGTACAACTTGAAAAAGATCACAAATGTTGATCCTCATGCTGGCTTAGATGACTAGGCTGAATATGCATTCATCTTCACAAAGTCTCATGTCCAAAAGAAGAAAAAAAGACAAAAAAACAACCACTAATATGTATACATATAACTGCATACTTCAGCAATATTGATTTTTCATTTTGAGCTAAATATGAGATCCACATTGAAAAGAAAAAGTGGACGACAGAAATCCATAAAAAAAAGAATATTTTATATATTTTTTTTGAAACACTTTGATCTATTTCCATTATTATTGGTTTAGTGAAATAATATTCCCAAAGGTCTCTATTTTTTCTTTGAATATAAACTTTTTGAAGAGTATATTAAATATTATATATAATGGAATAGGTAGTTTCCATTTATTATATCATGTTACTTTTGAATTTGATTTTACAATATTGAATCAGAAATACAAAAAGAAGAAGACGACTCACCATGTCCATGAACAAAGATGAAGAAGATTAGCATGATGATTATGTGGATATTGATGGGAGACGCTGTACCATGGGCATAGTAGCCAATCCAAAATCCCATGAGAAGAATCATGAGGATCCCAACAATACTCGTTGTAGTTATTCCAATACGGAAGAGCTTCCTAGACCAATCATATTCGGCAGGATCTTCGTCTGAGCCCATGGTCTTGATTTATGTATGGATACTCTTGCAGATTAGAACTGGCCTCACTCTCTCTCTTCCTTTTGAATTATAATTCAAATGGTGTCGTTGATTTTTCTGAAATTTTCAAAATAAATATAAAATCATTCAATAATAATAATTATTATTAAGATTATCAAACTTTGACCTACTTGCACATACGTAATAATTATCCTCCTATTACTAACATAATAAATAAAAAAATAAATAAAATTGTCTAAACTGCTGGACACATCATAATTGTCTACATTTGAACATCATGTCTTGTTAGCCTTATCTGTATGTGTTAACAGTAGTCTCCTAAGTGAAAGTATGGTGAAAGTGGAACACGACTAGTTCTCCATAAACTATTTTTTTGTTATCCAATTAATATAAATTTTTCTAACAGTTGAGGCAATATACACGCAACTAAATCAAACTTTGTTGTTCTTTTTCACTTTACCCTAATGAAATTTGGGGACTTTGTTTTATTGCTGAATGTGAAGGTTTTGGTTGTGGTGAGTGTCAGAGAAAGTTTTTATTTTCTCTGTGAAAGATCAAATACAGAGAGTAAGACTTTACTTTGATTTTTTGTTCATTAATTTATCAATTTTTTTTGTTGATTCGGCAAATAAATTACATTTCTACTTTCAGGGCAGTCTCAACAACTTGAGAAAAGGGGAGAGAGATGAAGGGGACAAAGAAGACTTCTTTTTTTCAGTTGAACATTGAAGATGGAAGCAACAGGTTGCTTTGCCTTGTTTTCTCTTCCCCTGGGTCGTTCGTTACTTTATTACAAGTATTCGTATGTGTAGTAAAGTTGGGCAAATAAAATTTCTCCAGCGGGAAGGCAAACATTGATTTTAACTTTGGCAAATTCTCCATCCAGCATTTACAATTACCATTTGGAAGCTTCAGTTTGAGTACAAACTCCTGTTCTTCTTTCCCTTCCACCCATCGAATTCCAATACTCCCTTCATATATGTACGACCCATAATGGCTCCTTTGATTAGAGCAACTTCCTTCCCTTTTTCTCTTTCTTTTTTAACTTGGATGCACTTTTTTTTTCTCTTTCTCCTTCTTCTATAAATTGCTTCTTCTCCAATTTAAATAATACACACACACACAAACAAAAAAGGACAAAGAGATGAACTCAAGAAACTAATCATTATTTACCATGTAAACTTATTTGGAGACTCTTGGACCTAGTCGACTGGAATTGAAATTTTTTTTAGCACATTTATCACTTTGATTATATAAAACTTTTTTTTTTATTCTCTTCAATGGTCTACCCTGGCACAGTTTGTCTAAGAATTCAACTTGAGCTCTGAAACTACCAAGAATTATAATTATAGCTTAGTTTACTATTGTGAACTAGGCTATAATAGCTGAAGCTTGAGCCCACATATAAAAGTCCTTCATTTTCATTCAATTGTGTTTTTTACACGGAAATTAATTATTCAGATTGATTATTCCTTTCTCTTTTTTTGTTCTGATTTTATCGAATCAATAAAATACACTGGAGTGCCTCTCTGTAATTGTTCTAATCACGATATTTCTCATTTGATTACCCGTATCACTACAGCTCCTTCAGGTTAGCCATGTAATTATGAATATCTTATAGTACCTCTACTATTGACACCTGTAACGAATCAACAACCTTTGTAAAATCCAAGAATATTTATTGTGAAACTACAATGACAATGTTGAAGACTAAAACTTTTTTTTGTTGTAAAAATTGTTAACAGTTGTACCTATTTCAATCAAGATAATTACTCTAATTATAAAAACAATTATTGCAAAGGCATTTAAGGAAAACTAAGTTATTTAAATACGGTATTCATTTTTTTCTCCATAAGGAAATAGGTTTTTGAAGTACAAATAATAAACTACGAAATTAGACTTTTTTTAAAGAAGATAATTTAAGAAACAATAAAATTTACTTTTAAATGACTTACCGGCACAGATGATTGTTTATTTAAATCTTCAAAGTTTTAAGTAGAGAGTTTAGAACTGTAATGTAACAATATTGTAATTTTGTAATCAAAGGTTATTTGGAATACGCATAAATTTTAGCAACAAGTTGAATGATTTCAAGATTTTATCTCTTCCTGCTCATTTGTTGATTAAAAGTTTAAAGTACATAAATACCACATGTCCACTTTTAAAATTTAATATTTGTCTAATATTTGTCAATGTAGTAAAAATAACTATTATGTCATTCTCAAAGTTGGATTAAGTTGACGAGAAAAACTGTTGAAGAAAGATAATTCAAAGTTGTTGTCGTCAATGAACAGGAAATTAAATGTCAGAGGTCAAAAACTAGTCCAAGAAAAACCACAAAGTAGATTCGATAATATTCTTCCAGCTGTCAAAACTCGTTGCTGGAGAATTTGTGTGGGCGGGTTTTTTCAGAGAAAATTTAATTATTATAAATGTCCTGTCACACACTTTGATTGAGTCAGGTCAGAATAGAGAGAAATTTTAATCACAAAACTAGAGAGTGAATATTTAAAAAATTACCTAGAATCTTGATTACAATTAAATTCAACCTTAGTTTCCGCCGTTAAATTTGAAATTCCGCACGCTTTATCCTTAGTTTTTATTGATTTTCTCCTTTGTTGTTCCAAAACTTATAAAAACCAGATAATTCACGTCTAGTTTAATTTATTTGAAAAAGTAGAAAATTTTAAACAATTTTTTTTGACACAAAAAAATAAGCTCGGACTTTTCCAAAAAAAGATGGCTCAGTCCAGTCTTGACGTAAGTTGGCATTTGAACTTATCGATTTTCTGCGCGTGAGAGAAAAAGTTTATGACTTTCTCTTTTTTTTCTTCAGTTAATGTATAGCAGCAACCACCATTATATTTATAGGACAAAATTTTTCAAATTAACATTCACACATACGGACATTACACACAGATAATACCATCTTTGTCAAGTTAGAGCCCATATAAAAATACAGATGCTCCATAACGTTAGCCCTATTCAAACTTGATCATCATCATTTATACGGTCTATACTTTGTATGATAAAATACAGAGAAAGAGAGAATTCATTTGAAGCCGAAATTGGACTGGGACTATGATATGGTATTAGCATTATACTGAATATACTGACGTAGAAAGAATTTTGTACGAGCTACCTTCTCCATATAAAAAATTCCAAGTGGATGACAATGAGAAACGAGATGAACATTGAGGACATGACTCGATTGTAATTATGATGAAATCCTATTCTACTTTTATTTTAGTTTTTACTCTGAAATTTACTTTGATTATGTAATATGTTTCATGAATTTTTATGTAAAAAAATTAAATTAAAAAGTTTCATTATCTCAACTTTCTATCAATCTCTATAAAATTTATTCTGTATTAAATTAGATTTCAAAACCCTAATAATAATAAAGTATGTGTCAAAAATTCAAAAGTAATTACTTGACTGACTGTCATGAATTTATTTTTTTTTACCAATTTAAATTGAATTATTTATATATCTCATTTCTTGGAATAATTCTCAAATGAAATTACATGAATTTGCAATTTACACATAAATTTCTATTCCTAAAAATGGCATTGACTATTTGTAAATCAAGTTTATGAAAGTATCAAAGTAAAGAGAAAAGTAGTATGACACATTCAAATTAAATTAAACTGATGATCTTTAACTATTCATCCACATCCACATTTATTTTTAGAGTGGAAATAAACTCTTGTGATGGGATTGTCCATAGATTTCATTTTAAATTGAGTGAAAGTGACAAAGACTCTTTTCTCCGTATCATTTCATTGAGCATTGAGATTCAAGTGAATCATTTTCAAATGATTTAATTTATTTTCATGATACAAAAGACTACATTGTATAATATAAATTGAAATGTGTAATTTGCTAAAAATACTGCACATTACAATTTAGTCATTTTCCGCATAAAATTGGGATTGTAATTTAGTGTAAATTGTATTGTACAAATTTTGTAAAACAAAAGAAAAACAATATTGATTATTGAAATGGCGAGACTTCAATCAAGTTAAAATATTTGCATAGTCACTCAACAACTTTACGTCAATTTAACTAACAAGTAAGTAACGACATAGAAAGGAAGTGAAGACAGCTATTTGAGTTTGACTTTAATTGTGTTGTATTGATTTAAAACATTCAATGTAAAGCCTTGTAAATTATACTTCTCCTCCATTCATTACATTTCAAGTAGTGACCACCACTTACCAAAAAACTCCTTGTTGATTCCCTTATGCTGTCCCTGTTTTAGCACCGTTGAGGTACGCTCTTTAGTTACGTTAATTATTTATTGAAGATGTGTTCATCAAAGACGCATGGAAAATTAATGTGATTCCCCAACGTTTCATGTAAATTCGTACTTTTAACCCAACGTCACAATTTTATTACTTACCCCAAAAGTCTTAGACGGCGGTTTGAGAGACAATAGGAGAACTAGGACAAAATTGGGGACAAGACTTAATTAATTGATATTTTGATCCATTGACTATTTTCTTGACTCACTCACCACATTTAGCATTGTTTCAATAATACTCTCGAATAGTTTACACTTGTGATTTTTCACTCTGTGTTATATTCATTATTTTATTTAAATTGTGTTTGTGTGCAATATATTTTAATTTTTTGCAACATCATGTTAACAGCCGCCTCTCTTCGAGCCCTTAAAATTTTAATAGTAGGCTCACACAAATGTTTTGTATTGCCTTTTGAGTGGGACATGACAAGGAATGAAATGATGGTCTCAAAAAATAGGTTGATGTACATAATTTGGACACTTACATGTGTCTTCCTTTGGTTTGAGACATTTTACCAGTTCACAACAATTTACTTGGAACTTGGAGACCCTTCAGTGCCATTTGACGCCTATTTAAATCTTGTTGTTCATTCTACTACTCGCTTGAGTGCAAATTTGTACCAGACCGCAATGATTTTTGAGAAGAGGAGAAATTGCCAGTTTATCAATCAAATATTTCGTCTTAATGATCGTTTCAAAGGTAGGACATGTTTTTTGTCAAATTGAGTACACATTTTATTTTAATGCTGGGAAAATTAATTTTATTCCAGAATTATATCCTCCATCCTTGTTTCCAGACATTTGTTACAAACCTATGACTGTTTTAGTATTCGTCGCATTCACCCACCCATTCGCCGTCATGTTCTCTTATATTGGTAATTAGAGATGATTAATTTTTATGTGGTTAAAAATTGGTGTACCTATGTAATTTTTAGGAGAGCATCGTGCCAGTAGATATTGGTCATCAGTTGTCATTCCAAAATCAATTGCCCCCTTCACAATTCCCATTTTTGCTGGTATTGAACTCTACGTTTCAATTTTTGCCAATTGTGGAGTCCTCATTAGTGTCTTCGCACTCATCATGTGTTTTTCTACCACCAATTGTTGGATCACCCTGCTCAAGTAAGTTAATCATTTTTATTTTCCCTAATAAAAATTAAAAAATTATATTCTTATGTAAAATGAAATTTTTTATTTTTTTACTCCAATTTCTATGTTATTAGTAACAAAGAAATAGATTTGGGCGCACATAACCTGACACAACTTTCAGTGTATCGAACTCTTCAAATTTTTAATAGATTGTACAATTCAGGATACAAAATAATGTGGACTATTGGACTTACTGTTATGTGTGTGGATCACGTTTTATGTAATTCTTGTATGATTAGATTAGCTGGTATTGTTGAAATGCCTGCCTATTTAGTATTTCCACTTGGTGTCCTAACCTTTTCTTGGTTTGAACGAACAATGTTCGACTCAAGTGGTTTCATGCAAGAAGTCTCCAAAGAGTTTGCATTTAAACTTGGTTTGACTCGAAATAAGGAACAAAGAGCGGTGGCTAGAAGTTGTCGACGGGTTGCTGTTGAGACTCCTTACTTTTATATGCAACGATCCACATCATTTACTTTCTTTGATGTTGTACTAAATTATACTATCAATGTTCTGCTTGGATTTTAGAATTATCAAAAAATTTGTCAATTCTTCACTTAGTTAATTAGTTGTCCGGGTAATGTTTCATCTGGAAAACATTTTTCACAAATTGTCTCCAATGACTTTCTTCACTCATCATGTATGTGATAATGCTTTGCCAAAAATGAAGAAAGGGGTCAAAGGTACTTGCACTGTAATTATATTTAAAGATAACTACCTCTAGTTAGTAAATTACGATACATGTACATAGACAGTTAGTATCTAGTATGCTGAAAATATGTGTATGAAATTTGACACAAAATACAATAAATGTCAGCTGAAAAAAAACTTGTAAAGTCAATCAAGTCACTGAAAAATTTTGAAGGACATTTGTATTACGTCATAAGAAAGGAAGCAAATTAAAATGAAAACTAAAAATAAGGTTATCAAATCATCAATAATTATTTTCTACGATGCACCATCTCAAAAATTTCTTCACTCTAATCATTGGAGGTCCTCAACAAAAATTAGGGGGCAGTAAAATCAACAAGAGGTGCAAATATAATTATTTTAATAGTCACCATCACCACCTCATTGACAATACTGGACAGTCATATTCCTCTGGAGATGAAACTTACTTGTATTTGGGATCAGACGAGTCAAGTGAAGATTCAGCCTCCACAAAAAATTACTTCAAATTGAGTCAATGTGACAGAACAGACAGTGAAACTGATGAACGACTCTACACTGGTCTTTTAAAATCAGATACTGAAGATTCAGACAGTGATTTTCTTGGTAATAATACAAATATTATTCCATTTCATCGCCTCACTTCATTCCAAAAAGATCCTTCAACGAGACAGGTGACAAAAAACAATCAAAATCACTGTACACTGAATAATGTAAAGAAAGAGACAAGCACTGAAGAAAATAATTTGTCAGACAATTCAACATTCTACAAAAATAATACCAAAATAAAAAAAATTAGAATAAGACAACACAATCGTGTTCATCCCACGAGAAAAAGATGTAAGAAACTTAAAATAAAACGTCGTCCACGGTGTAAATTAAAGAACAATATGGAGCAAAATCAAAATCATTTTAAAAGGTAATTGTTCTAATTTGATAAATAATAATATTTTGGCATAAAATAAATGCAACTCTAATGAAACAAATGATCCTTTTTTTTAGGTTGGAAAAAGACTCGACATGTGTTAAGACTAAAGAGGAGGACGCTTTAAAATGCATTGACTTTTATACACAAGACAAATTTACTTTTACTGCTTCTAGTTCTGATGGCCCTCTTATTGCACTATTAATTTTTTGTTGGGGAATATTTGCATATAGTTTTTGTTATGCTATTGGGATCTTCTAATACTAGGCTAAGTTGTATCAAATTTATTCATTTAATAAAGCAACATTATATGAAGCTGATTAAATTGTGTGTGTAATTTTACTTGAATTCATGTCATTTATAATCTTTGCCTAAATCTCCACTTTCACTTTCACTTCCGTGTTTCTTTGTTCAATTGAACTTCTCCAATAGCACTTCGACGACCATTTAAGTACTCTGCGAACCAAATTTCATCTACTCCAGGAGGAACTTCAATCTCCAATGGCATGGCACCTCTTTCAGTATCATGCTCCTCCTCACCTTTCACCCCCTAACGTAATCATGTTTTAATCTTGAGTGGTTACAAGTAAATTTAAAAGTTCAAAAGAAAATGTCTACCTTTTTTGAGGCCTTATTGTCAGAACCAGAACCAGAATCGCTCATTATAATATTAATTTCTCTCCTAATTATGATTTATACTACAATTTAATAATTTTATAGGTTGCGTTATCCTTCTCTTATGTAATTATTATAGAGGGGTATAAATTGTCTCCAGCACGCTCGACTCGCGGTCAGCTGGAGAAAATTTATTTGAACTGTATGGAAATCTGTGTCCATGGAATTTCAATGCAAATTAATATTATCAATCGTCCATGACATGCCAGACAAGAAGATGGCAAACCCCAAATGAGTAAACCAAGAGAGAAAGTATAATTTTGGTAAAAGTTTATTCATCTTATCTCCCATAAGGACTATAATCTAAAACACACAGAATTTATATTATATACACATTTAATCAATAAACACGACATCCCCTATTACTGTAATGTAATTACAGTAGTCATTTCATTCCAAGTTCAACAGGTACATTTTATGGGTTCATTTGAATGGAATTTATATTACACATCTACCTATGAACATGGCCCTTTTATTCTAACATTACTCCATCCATATTATATCACAAACAAAGTCTAGTAACAAGAAACAAATAAATTAGTACAAACATGATAATTTAAATGAGACGAGTTCAAAGCAAAGAGAGATAAAAATACGGAGATTCATAGTCTAAACTAACTAACTAACACAGCTTTGCAACGGGTCTTTTTTGTCTTGACTAGTATCCTCCCTTCAATACACCATGTCAAACAGCATTTTTGCATTAGCTTTAGCATTATTAACAAACCACACAAATATTCTATTCTATCATCACATTGAATTCTTAGCTTAACAATGTAAAGTACTATGAGTATAATATTCTATCCATATTGTTTTGTCTAACACCTACATTGTTTTATCTGTAAATTACAGACTGTATTTTAATACATGCTTCAACTCCAGTTGAAATTTATTGTATTTTTATATAATATTAATCCTAGTAAATATATAAAAATTATATATTCTTTCATCTTATTTTCCCAATACATACATCAAAAACAAGACTTTCACCACAAGACTTTCTCCAGAGTCTATGTATTGTATCATGAGAGCAAAATTCAAACTAACATGAATTTTGGAGCATTGAAAATCAATTCATATGCTGACATAAATTATGTACCACATCTTTATATTTTGTTCAATTATTATATTTTCATTATGTTATTATTCTGTGCTAAAAATTCAAGTTCTAATTTAAGAGGTAGATAAATATTATAGTCTACTTTTACATAGGAACAAATTTAATACGACATTTCAGTATCTTTTGCAATTCTCCCTGCATGCACATATTAACAAATTGTGTCCATAATATTTAACGTACAAAAAGCTTTATATGAAATTCGCCAAATATGAAATTTGACGGTCTACAAAACCTGACCCTGATTCTATTTAAGTGAAGAGAGAAAACAATTATTTCTTTTTGCTTAAAAAGGTAATGTACAACAGTTTACCTTAGTCCGTGCTCATTTCTACAAATTTGTGTAAATATGATGCTTTAGCTCTTTACTTGTTTTACACAAAATGTTTTTTTTTTAAATTGTATATACCTACCCTACACATGTGGTGCATACCAAGTAGGTATTTATTATTATTTTGTGTACTATCTATATTACAATTTTTAGAGACTTCTACACATTTAACAAGGTTCTAATTTCTACGTCATTATCTGGCATCTTAGTTATTGTATTTTGTTATTTTAGTAATAAGACAGCACTTTTCCATGGACTCCCACGAGTATAATATATATAGCATATGTATGTATGTACATTACAATATTTAACCATTGTTTACTTTTAGTACATATTTTAACTTTACATAATATTATTAACAGAGACGTTCCCTAAAACATTATGAATGAGGCTCATGGATGAAATTTTTTTTTGTTCATTTTTAGAGAAAATTGCATGAAAAAGCTCCGCAGTAGAGTTCATGATAAGTTATGAACTACTGTTGCAAGTAGGAAAGGATGGAACTGTCGGCAGAGAAGGTGAATTAGACGCTTTGATTCTAATTTTTTGATTATGAATTATGAAGAATGATGACGAGTACTCATGCTGACTCTCTCCATCCGTTCGTGCGCAAAGGTAAAAGCCAAAAACCTGTGGCAATTTTCTTAGCAGCTGTACATAAACATTATTATATACATTTCAGAGTATTTCATGATAGTGACGACTCTACTGTACATAACCCATATAATAAATAAGAATAATTAAGTGAGTAAGCAAACGATGTGAAGTCGTTCATGTATAGTAAACTCTACAAATGCAACACAAGTGGAATACATAAAAAGCTTTTATGATAATTAAACGAAACTTGGGCTCTATGGGTAAGATATTATGCTACAGCCTACCAAATTACACTATACTGTACATCATTCTATACTCTTCAAACAAAACCTCAAAACAAATGTTTAATTTAACTCAAATGATTGTTAATTTGATAATTGTGGTGTCCTACAAAATAACATTGTAAGAATTGTAACAAAGAAGATTAATTATATTGTTGAAGATTTTTAAATTACATTGAGACTCAAAAAATGGGGTGATAGAAAAAAATGAAAAAACTATCACAATGATATAAAAGCATACAATGATATTTTGCAAAGTTTAAAAAAATGATAGAATACTCTCTCAACTAATATGCATGTACCTAGGCTATCATAATTTTCTACGTCTATTGATGTCTTAAATGTTTGGAGACGTCAACCAAATTACTATAAGTTTTGAGCACAGCATCACTATATGAAGTACAATAGTATGGTATATTATGTCTTGCTGCTAGAGCTCTGACCCGGTCTCTAATGAGACGATGCCTAAATTGGGGCATAGTTGGAAACAGGTGATGTTCAATTTGATAGTTGAGGTAAGCCATCCACCTAAAGTTATACATGTACATGACATGAATTGATTGAATTCTCAACAATAGCATTCATAATTTAGTGTCACAAAAAATAAATCAGATTCTTACCAATCACACCACCATGACGTGTCAATATCCAATGTATGAAGATATGCAAACTCGACCCAATGAAGTTGACCAGTCGTCACAGGAAGATGAGTATGAGATAGAGAGAAGTTACCAAAGATGTATATTGAAGCCAACCTATGACAAAAAAAATAATTAATTAACATCCAGTGCTATAGACTATTTTATATTTGCATGCCTATTTTCATAAACTTATTCTATATTTCACACAATTCCTATTATGACAAAATTTGTCGACAAGGACATCATGATTTATAATCCAACTGAAGTCACTTGAGTCACAACAAAAATTACAGACACATGCGATACAAGCTAAACTTTGAACAAAAATCATAATTTACCACACGCTAGTGATGTACGGCCAGAATCCGATGTAGTATGCAAAGGCATAGTGCAAGATCATAAAGCCGAGTTGATGATACTTCTTCCTTTGTATTACCTATACATAAACATGAAATAAATAATATTCATTTATAATAAATTCGTATTGTAGTCGGTGCATACAATACATAAATAATAAATGATCCTCTATTATTTGGATGTTTTAGAAATTATTTTTATAAAATTCTATTCAAAGCAAAGTTTTCAAAACTTTAAATTAAATTACTTACATATCTTGGATGTAGATACATTTTCCACATTGTAGCAACCAATAAAGTATCTATGAGCAGGAAAAGCGTAGCCTATCAGAAATGAAATATAAAATGTTATTTGAAACTCTTGTGTCATATAATATAAATAGTCATACGAAGGAACAAATTAAAGTATTTACTTGATTTTGGACGAAAAAGTTTTTCCCATTCTTTGGATTTCTCACGACCTTTTCATTGAATGCCAATAGTGGCAAGGTTTCTAAATCGACATCTTTAAAGCATAAAAAATCATGTAGTTTCATTTCATTTACTTAAAATCAAATACATTTTCAGTAATACCTAAGTAGACTATAGTAAGACTATTAGTCTTACTTAAAGTAAATACTTGTGTTTTATTGTTCTATTGTGTATAGATAATAAAAAAAAGATTGAAATAAGTCGTTACCCCTCTTGAGCCTTTGCGGCATAGCCTGTGAATTAAATAAGAAGAATCAGATTATAATGTTGCTCATGAAATGATTTTTAAATGAACCATATTCAATGTACAAGAGTGGATTCAAGAAATAGCTACTTACATGATGACGATTGTGTTGACTTGACCTGAAAAAAATGAATGATATTGGGCTTATTATAAATACAAATTAAAAAACAGGTATTTAAGAAAAAAAAACATGCCATTAAAAAAATACAACTCTTACCACCAAGAAGATGCCATACCATCGCCAACGCCTATAATAAAAATTCAAAATATCGATAAATATTAACCTTTTAAAAATGAAAATAGCCAAAATATTTGTTCAACAAAGCTACAAAATTATTTACCATAGAATATTGCTTGTATGAATCGATCCACTTTAGAATTGCCAGTTAAAGAATGATGACCACCTTCGTGTTGAATCCAACCACATCGACCCTGGAACAAGGCAAATGAGCCTGCGGACAGAACCCGAACAAAATTAAGCAATAAATTTGTTTTTCTTGTATTAAAAAAAAGTTCGTGCATAAAACGCTTTGTAACTAAAAATTACTTACAAATTCCGATTGTTTTACAAACAGCACAATCCTGTAGAATGAGATAGATTCCCAAAGTAGCAAGGATGAAAAGCTCGAGCATTCGATAGGCTATATGACTAGGAGACGGTTTAAAGTATCCTTCTAGTTCAAGTTCTCGATACAATTTTGTAAAATCATCTGTCAATGCACGATGTCTCTTTAACGTCTCTGCATCCAACCCAACTAAAAAAGTGAAAAAGTATACTTACATCATATTTCACGTTATTCATTGTACCTATAATAAAATTTGAAGCTTACGATCTTCGTCTTTCGCAGGACGATGCTTGAGAGATTTCATGATAGACATGACCTTTTTAGTGGATCTATTATGAAATTGTTGAACGGCCAAAGTTGCATCTTCCTGTTTGATTCAAGTTCGTTATAATTACTGGGCTTCCATTGTAAATGAAGAGTTTTGCTTAAATTAATTTAAGAACAAGTCTTACCCCACTCTCTGTATAAAATTCTATTATTCTGCCACCAGGATGACGCTTGACCTGTCAGAATACAAGTATAATTTCATGTTGAGATTTGTTATCTTACTGATTCTAACACGGTTTATTAAAAATTAAAAAGTCGAAAAATCTGTTTACCCATTCCGTCACATCATAATAGTAGCCTTCATAAAGAATTTCTTTAATTTTCTTTTGACCCGTGTCCGGCTCAGATGCTGAGGTTACATGGTCAACGTGAGGAGCCATCTAAATAGAGTCAAATACAATTTAAATGATTAACTTTTCAAAGCCTTCAACATACCGGCAGTATATTTTTCTCGACTATAAATTGTAGTCTAAATTTTAGACTCTAAAGGAAATGAATAAGTGATAAAAATCTCAAAAATAACGACTTCTAAAAGGATTCATGAAAACAGTAAAGATTTTGTAACAAATAATATATATTGTAAATAGAAAACAACAGAGTGCATTTACAATTTAAAGAATATATGAGTACAGTAATGCACAAATATGAAATATATTGTTTAACAATTTGTTAACAAACTATCAGCAGTTATTATACGAGTAAAATCCTATTACTGGAATTAAAAAGGAAAATGTCAAATGTGTAGAACTCTCGTTGTTAAATTACGATATTTAAATTAATGCACAAATATGTCTTACCTTAAATTTGTTCTCTATAAGTAGATCTAGAATTTGTTAAAAAAAGCTAAACCTTGACGAAATTAAAGTTAATACAATTAAACTATGTTCCGAGTCGGTTTCACTGTCACTAAAGGTCAACTTTATCGATTTTAACCAAATCTAACGCCGCCTTATATCCAAGAGCAGCTGGCTCGCAAAAAATCAATACACGCGGTTAACATTCGTCTAGTGCATGGCAATGTTAAAAGTTAGTTTAACTACATGCTCTAACCTGTTGTAGTTGTACTACGGTCAATTCTTAATATTTTGACTGAAATTAAAGCTAACTAAATAAATATAAATAAAGAATAAACAGCGGTCGGTGGTCATTTGTAGTTGCAATGCGAGTTCATTTATTTCCGAAAATGCAAACTTATAGTCTCTTGAAAATATTACATAGTATAAAAGGTACAAACTTGCTCGTATCTCAAAATATTTATAAATTGACAAAAACATAGTGTTTTAGTTTGGAATTTTCAAATTAAAACTACATCAAGTCATTGTACATTTTAGTATTTTAACTATTTTACAGTTTTTAGTCATTAAACGTTGAAACAATATTATTATCGTTAACTCTGAATGCGGTGTTAATAATGCTTTGGTAATATAGGAATAGTGTCACAATTGCTAAACCATAGTTTACAGATACTGATAGATAGTATTGGTTAGCAATGAGGTTATTAAAAAGACGTTGAAATATCCAACCCTTGAATCTGAAACAGGTACCTCGAAGCTCATTTAAATATTCATCAAATCAAAAGAGAAAATTTTGTATTAATATGGTGGACAAAAAGACATCAGTACTACTAGTCTTGGTTACATTTAAATTTTTTTGAATCCTTGAGACCTATTCCTCCCTGACTATCTATATTTGCAAATAAATTATCAACACTATCACTCGAGTCAAGTGCAGACATTGATTCTTCAGAAACTTCAGCATCAAAAGTAGCATCAAAGAAACGGGCCATGTCAGTATCATCATCAAACATTTGAGCACACAAGGAATCATCATTTTTTGGGAGATTTTCTTTTACTTCTTGTAAATCACCATGACTTTTGTGGGATGAGGGAACGGGTTGAAGGTAGTCTTGAATTCTCTTTTGACCTCCATGACCTCGCTGCTGAATCAGGGCATCCGAATTGGCATCCCGGAAATTGTCCTTACTTAGACCAGCCTTGCTCAAAACATCTAGTTTGTTAGAGACCATCGTCCAGAGATCGTCATCACAAGTCCCTTTGGCGACCAAGTATTGAATAACAACAGAATCCATTTGTCCTATACGATGAGCTCGGTCCTCTGCCTGAATTAAAATACCTGGATTCCAATATAATTCAGCAAATACTACAAGATTTGCGGACGTTAGAGTGATTCCTAAAAATAAAACAAACAAGTTGCATTAATCATACGAACTCATTTTAACAAGCGGTAATAACTTTAAAAAGAATTAACATCACGTTCATATTTCACTTGCCTGTATTTGCTGCTGTTATGGAAAGAACAGCAACACGACATTCTTCAGAATGCTGAAATTTTTCCACAAGACGTTTTCTTTCTTCTGATGGTGTAGACCCTTCAATTTTAATGTACTTACATTTGCTTTTTTCTAGGGCCCCACAAATCTCCTTGATAACTACTTGATGATGAGCAAAGCAAAGAAATTTTCTATCACTCTCAACAAGTTCTGTTATATAATTCTTCAGTGCCTCAATCTTTGCACTTCCCGTTTCAGCATAATATTCCAGCAGAGTTCCTGTCCCACTTTTAGTACGACTGTCTCTGTATGCTTTTGCCTTTTCTTGCATTTGTTTGGTCTTTCCTTTAACTAAGATTGGATCTAATATGACATGCTGCCTTATTTTACTAGGAAGTTCTGTCAGCACTTTAGACTTAAGTCTTCGAATCATGACTGTTTCCTCCAACACAATCTGTAATTCTGGCATGTTTGTAGCTCCTTTAAAATCCCAGCCCCATGCACCTTTCTTTCCATCACAGTATCGAATTCCAAAATCATTTTTATCCCAGAGTGGAAAAATCTGACGGTTACAAGCACTAATTTGATTGTATAATTCAATTGGCCTTGAGAGTGCTGGTGTTCCTGTTAATAAAATTGTTCTCTTGCAGGACGTAAGAAGAGGCATAGCTATAAATGGTAAAAATTTAAAAAAGTATTTTAAATTTTTGTTTATTTTCAAGAATATGTGGGCGATCATCATTCACATGTTCTACCCATTATTTTAATACACAAATTTTCATCATTTACCAGCTTTTGAACGGACAGTTTTATCATTCTTTAACAGGTGAGATTCATCCACTATAATAACTCCACATTTTTTGACAGCAGGCTCCTCAGCACGTCTTTGTAAGATGTCATAGCTCATAATGATCACTTTAGCTAACGTAATGGGATCACTGTTGGACTCGACCACAGAAACAGCACCAGCAGGTACTGACGGTAGCCACTGCCAGATTGAGTCTCGCCACGGGTATCTACAAGTTATAAAAAAAATCACCATTGTATTTAGATTACACTATTATATAACATTTATAAGTAGAGATTGTGTGCTTTTATACTATTTTTGATGTTCTAATTATAGTAAGCAAACAGACCTCATTGATGAAGGAGTAACAATTAGTAGTGGCCAGTCATTGTAGTAGTAATGAGCAATTCCCAATGCTTGTATAGTTTTTCCCAGTCCCATGTCATCAGCAATTAAAACTCGTCCATTCTTACTAATCCCAAAACATACTCCTTGACGTTGAAACGGAAAAAGAGATTGTAGTAAAACTGGATCAATGGGACGCATTTCATCATCGGATAGATTAGGAATTATGGGAGCTGATGTTCCTTTACCAAATATCTATAAAAAGTATGTAAAATAGTGTTTTAAAAACACGTTAACATCTCATGGTTTAACTATTAATGATTGTAATGAAATTTCCAAAAATAAAAATATGACGTACTTTGAGAACAAGTTTTGGTAAGCGACCAATGACCACATTTGGTCTCAATGATTCCATTTTATTCATCAAATCTCCATGTTCAGATAATGGAAAAGTCCAATTTTTCGTTTGAGGATCTTAAAAAAGAATTAAGAAAAATGCGTCATTTCATTTCATTCTCTACTCAAACAGTAGAATTATTCAAGCAATAAATGAATTTATAATATTACCATATCTTCCACCTTTAACTGATTTAAAAATAGCAATAGCTTGTGTTTGGAAAGGCATTTCTGTCATGAATCTTTCTCTTGAAATTAAAGTACAACATCCGGTGATGACTGGGGCCACAGATTTCTGTGGTGCTATTTGGGGCCTTGAACCCGCCTGATAACTTGGACGTTGATTCTGATTGTTAAAAGAAGAATAGTTTGTTGTATTTGACGGAGTTTGGAATCTTGGCTGAGACTGTCCAACAACTGAAGCTCTGGATTGTGTGAAGGATGGGACATTTTGGCCAGAATTAGAATTTATTTGTAAAGTATTCGATGGTGCAGGTTGTTGACTCGTCGAGGCGGCTTTTCTCTTTTCCAAGGCTTTTAGTCTGTTCTGCTCTATTCTTTGACGTTGTTCGTCGGTCAACGTCGAACTCATTTTGATAATTTTACACTATTTAATTTTACAAAATTACGATCAAAACAAATCAAAACTTTCACAGAAAAAAAAATTAAACGAATTTGCGAATGAGACCGCCCAAAATTTGAATGTCCTCCCAAGGACGACTCTTCTCACTGTAATATACTCCAACAGGGGAAAATATTAATTGCTCCTGGATTTGATTGGGGTAAATTGGTATGCAATTATGAAACAAAAATTGTCATGAGAATTAAAAGCCACTTAAAAAACAAGAAAAAATATGAATACAATTATGATTTTTGAATTTGCTTGTAACTTTCTATTACAGGTGAACTTACAAGCATAATTAATTAAATTACTAAAAGCAATTAAATGTAATACCCTCTCTAATTAAAAAATCAAATAAGGAGTGTATGATCATATTTATCACATTGAACATTAAGGGCCTAGCCACCAGATTTGATCATGTCAAACGATGGGAAGGAGGATATCAATACAGGTGAAGAGGAAGAAGGGGAAACGAGAGGACCAGCATCAGATGATGGAACAGGAGAATTAGAACAACCAGATAATGTTGAAGATCAACCAGACGACAACACAGAATTTATACCAGAGGAGGAGGAAAGCCCGCCACAAAAAGAACCAGAAGGTGTTGAAGAGCCTCCAATGACAGATGATGAAGAGGAAGATGATGCTGCATCTTCACGTGCACAAGAAAATGATCGAAAATCATCAGGAGGGAGAGAGCAAGATGAAGATGGAGATGATGAACAAGAGGACGAGACAGAAGAAGAATTGGATGAATATTCTCACGAGGATAAATATGGAGAGGATGATGACGATGAATTTTTACTAGAAAAAGATATGAAATCTACAGGAGACAAAAACGATGATGACAATGATGACCTGGACTTGAGTGATAGTAATGAAGAGAATGAGGCAGGAGAGACGGGCTCTACTCGTAAGAAAAAGATTTTGTCTTCTGATGCCGAATCTTCACCTGTCTCAGATCCTGAAGGAGCCACTGGTTTTGATCGTCCTCCAACTCCTGATTTTCCTCCAGAGTACTGGCAAGTTCAACGACTTGTAAAATATATTAAGGTAAACAGTAAATAATAGTTTATTAGTTTTCAAAAATAGAATTTCAATTGAACTTTTATAATTATGTAGGCTGGTAATCCTACAGCTACAATAATATCCATGTCATCTCTACGAGATTTTAATCTTCGTGATCGATATGTTCAAATGGCTATTCGAGAATCAGCTGGATTAGAAGTTTTACTCAATATATTAGAAACAGAAGAAAATCGTTGTAAAATTGCAGCTCTCCTTGTTTTAAGGGAGATTACAACTAATTCAGATATAAGTCGATCCATTTACAATATGAAGGGGTTGGAAACATTAATTACAACTCTACGTGACCCAGCTAAAGAATTAAAACTGTTATCAGCTGAAGCTATTGCTAATATATCAAAAATTCGAAAGGCACGACGAGCAATGCGTAAAGGAGATGGAATCAGTCGTTTGGTTTGTGAAATTATTCCATTCATTTTAAAAAATTGTCACAAAAGAGTTTTAATTGTAAATTCTACTGTAGGTTGGAATGTTGGACTTTGAAAATGTAGAAACTCATCATCAATGGCACAATACAGAATTGGATGAGACTGATTTTGAAGTCCCTCGATGTGGGGCCTTGGCTTTGTGGTCTATTGCAAAGTCTACAAAAAACAAGGTTCTTACAATTTACTCATTTTTATTTAAAATATTTTATTTATTTATTGACTTTTTTTTGATAGGACGCAATCCGACGAGCAGGTGCAATTCCACTGATTGCAAAACTTTTACAAACTAAACAAGTCTCTGTTGTCATTCCTGTCGTGGGTATTCTTCATGAATGTGCTTCTGAGGTGAGTGTACTAAATATAATATTTAATTATATTTAACATGAATTTCATATTCTTTATTCAATATAAAGGCAAGTTTCAGACTTGCTATCAGGACAGAGGGACTTTTACAAGAATTTGTCCAAGGTTTACGGAGTCCCAATCATCAACTTGTTCAATTTTGTTCGTCTGCAATTCACATGGTAAAAATAATACAAATTGTTAATTGAATTTTTTTTAATTCATCATGCCAAGAAGAATTAATCGTATAACTCCATAGTCAAAAATCACTACAAACATTACAAATGTAACGCGACGCGCTACTTTTTTTTTATTTGTAGCGCATCAAAAGTAACGCCAAAAAAAGCGTTACAAATCTTTACAATTTGTAACGCTTTTTACAATTTTGTAGCGCCAATGCTTCTTTATTGGTTTCTATATATAATCTTTGTCCGAAAATGAAAATCATTCAAAAAACAAGTGTTGTTTGATTGAATTGATAACTACATTTGTCAATTGACATGAGCTTTAGTTTTTATTACTAAAAATTTTTCATTAAAGTGTGGAATTACAAAAAATAAATGTACAACAATGACAATTTAAATATTGTTGTCGTTTTCATGCTTGTTCATGCTGTATTGTGTTACCAGAATTTTTCTATAGAATGAGATCACCTGATGAAAGGGTTCTATAATGCCCTGTTTTGTGAATTATTTACTAGTAGTATTTTTTTATTTAATTTTCAAGTGCAAGAACCCCCGGACAATTTATTGGCAAATGTTGCGCTGTTTTTGTGACCTGAAAATTTGTATGTTGATAGATTTCGACCTCCCGGATACAATGGAATTAGTCCCAAGTCAATCGTAACACACGTTTGACCTCCAGAGGTCAAAATAGGCCCCCTATGTAGTACGTGGCTAAAAATCCTAATTGTCATAGAAAAATTCTGAAACTTGTCAAAAAGTTGCTCCTTACTCTCCTGATTAAAGTTTGCATTATGGTCATAGTGAAAAGCTCCTTGGTTTGACCTCCAGAGGTCAAACTGACTTGTTTCAGGCCACCGCCTTACCTGAGGATTCTGCTCTGGTAATACTAAAATTCTGTAAAAATTCACCTGTATGAAAAATCGTATGGTCTATGAAACTGCCGAAGTATTTTTTTGAAATCCTCATTTCCGTGACCTCAGTCCCAGGTCAAAGTCAAAATGACCTCTATAAAGGTCAAAAAACTCCAGATTTCAAAAAAGTGCTTTGGTAGTTTTGTAGAGCATTCGATTTTGCATAGGAGTAAATTTTTACAGAATCTTAGTACTACCAAGAGCCTCAGGTAAGGCGGTGGCCTGAAACAAGTCAGTTTGACCTCTGGAGGTCAAACCAAGGAGCTTTTCACTATGACCATAATGCAAACTTTAATCAGGAGAGTAAGGAGCAACTTTTTGACAAGTTTCAGAATTTTTCTATGACAATTAGGATTTTTAGCCACGTACTACATAGGGGGCCTATTTTGACCTCTGGAGGTCAAACGTGTGTTACGATTGACTTGGGACTAATTCCATTGTATCCGGGAGGTCGAAATCTATCAACATACAAATTTACAGGTCACAAAAACAGCGCAACACTTTGCCAATAAATTGATTTTTCAAAAATTATCATTGAAATGGTTTAAATTCAAAGCCGGTCTCTGTGTTGGGCCTTTCAAAGACGTTCAAAGGTTCGTCACTTGGACTTTCCAATGTTGTCTACTCATTAGAAGAGTTTATTCTCTCTATCCGCAGGTGACACAGTAGAAATTATTAAGTTTTACTGTCTTTACTTTTAAACTCCAAAAGTAAAGATTTTGTAAAGATTTTTGATGCGCTACAAATAAAAAAAAGTAGCGCGCCGCGTTACATTTGTAATGTTTGTAGTGATTTTTGACTATGTATAACTCTTTAAAATGTTTAGTGTGCTGAGGACCCTGATTCTAGACAAATCGTTTACGAATTGGTACTGTACTTTACTGAAAAATTACAGTTTATACTGATAAATCACTGATTAATTTATGGTTTTGAAAACATAGGGAGCAATTGATCCTTTAATTGCCATATTAAAGGATGATGTACTAACAAAAAATAAGGTGAGGAGTCCCTTGCTGAATTTTCTACTTAATTAATTATTGTTATCAAAGATGATTACAACTGAAAAATAATTTTGACTACAGCCCTTACTAGCAGCTACCACAGGAGCAATTTGGAAATGCTCTGCAACGATTGCCAGTGGAGGAAAATATTTGAAGGAAGGATTAATTGAACTTTTGGTCTCATTGTTGGATGACGAACCGGAAATCATCTTGACAAATGTTGCAGGAGCTATAGAACAAATTATAAAGGTATTATTTTAATTTTTAAAAAATTGTATTTTTCATTTTTCTGAACAATCGATTTATTGCATTTTAGACAGGTTCTCAACATGCATTTTTAGTCAAGAGAGCTGGGGCTATTCCACCTTTAATTGGTCTTCTTACAATTAATAATCCAGTTAGTGAACAAAAATAAATATTAAATTAATCGCACATAAATTAAATGTAATTTTCCATATTTAGGACTTATTGGTCAATGCAACCAAAGCAGTGGGGGAGTTGGCTCGTGATGCAGGTTAGTTAACTTAAAAGTTGTTAATTTAAATGATGACGACTAACATTTAAATTTGTCAAATAGAATCTAGGAAAGAAATAGATGCCCAAGATGGTTTTCGGCTTGTTTGGTCATTACTAAAACATCCATCTCCAAAAGTTCAGTCCAGCGCTGCATGGGCTATTTGCCCATACGTTGAGAGTACAAAGGTCAATTTTAATTAATGTCTTGTGGTCATATTTGTATAATGTCAAATATTAATATTTTGTATTTAAATTGCACAGGATTCTGGTGACATGGTTCGTAATTTTGTGGGTGGATTGGAAGCATTAGTAAATTTACTGAAATCAGAGAATATGGTAAAATATTTCAACAATTTATGTCATTTTTATTTTAATTGTGTCCACTTTCTCAAATATTCACTTTCTCTGTAGGAAGTTCAAGGAGCTGTCTCTCAAGCGGTTGCTGTGATAGCTAAAAACAAAGAGAATTTAGCTATCATGTCTGATCATGGTTTGGTTCAAAATTTGGCCCGTTTGGCACCCACGGTATATTACATATAAGTTTAATTAATTCAATGTTGAGTGAATACAATTAATTCAATACAAAATAATTTTAGACCAATGATGTACTCCGCCGTTCTGTGGCCGTTGCAATAGCAGAATGTTGTCAATGGAAAAATAATAGTGCTGAATTTGGAAGTCGAAGAGCTGTCAGTCCAATTTGTCTCTACCTCATGTCAGAAGTGAGATTTTAAATATTTTTAAACATGTAGTTTAAATTTAAATATTAATGAACTGTATAATTAATTAGGACCCCTTAGTTCATACAGCTGCTGCCAAAGCACTGGCAGCTCTGTCAACTGATGCTAGAAATTGTATAACAATGCATCAATGTGGTGTTGTGCCGGTTAGTAATTTTAATTAATTTATGATTAAAATTTAGTCATTAATTTAACATTTTAATTTTTAGTATTTAATCAATATGATTGGATCGTTGGATGCTGAGTTACAGAATGCTGCGGCAGCAACAATGTATAATATTCGAAAACTTGCATTGGCCACAGAAAAAGTTCGACTTCGATAGAAATAGAGTCGTGAAATAAAAATAATTAAAAAAATTAATTAATTTTTATACAAACTTGGTCTTGTTTTTCTTAAAATTTACAAATATTTTCTTAAACTTAATATAATCACAATTAAGCAATTAAAATATGGACCAAGCCGAAAGTATTTTCATGCAAAATCGATTTTTGAAAAAAATCTATTTTAAATTCTAGTGACTAATATTTACATGATTTATTAATGCTTAACAGGATATCCCTGAAAAGGTGCAACTTTAAAAGTTAATGAAAGTGCAAACATGCAAAAAGTGGGTCATTGTTATCTTATCTCTCTCTAATCATTTTTCAGATTAGGAATACAAAACTATGAACCAACATGAAGTCACATTTTTTAAACTATTTTGGGAGGAGAAATTGTTTAAAAGCCTGAGTCGAAAATTCTCATAATTCAGATTCTACATTTTTTTACAATTTCATGCTAAATAATTGTTAAAATTAATTTCATATCAAATTCATTTTATTTGTGATAAAATTCGTCGTATAAAAGTGCAAATTAAAATATGGGAACAAACTAAAAGGAAAGGTGAAAACTAATAAATTGTTTGAAATGGTGAATCCAAAGGAAATTGAGGACATCAAATGTGTCGTTGTAGGTGATGGAAATGTCGGTAGGTTAAATTCAATTAATATGCTGAAATATTTTTGAAAAATCCAATAAAATAATTAATGTACAATTAATTTCAGGTAAAACGTGTATGCTCATTTCGTACACCACGAACGAGTTTCCAACTCAATATGTCCCAACAGTTTTTGATACATTTGCCATCACAATGTTTATTGGAAAAAATCCCTACTCATTTCGACTCTTCGACACTGCTGGTGAGTGACAATTTATTGCTGTAAAATTAAATGTCTAGATTAATTATGTGGAGAAAGATAGAGAGCTAGAATTCTTTTTTTTCTGAAAAATTGTTTTCAAATGTCAAGATTTTTCCTGTATGTAACCAGGCCAGGAAGACTATGATAAGCTGAGACCACTGAGTTACCCCCGAACGGACATTTTTCTCATTTGTTTTGCCATTGACGCCCCTGACACATATCGTCATGTTACGAGCAAAGTAAAGTTCATTTTTAAAATGGAATAATTTTTATAACAAGTTCAATTTTTTACAATTAAAATTTAATTATCAACTTTTCTTACAGTGGGCTGTCGAAATTAAACACTATCAACCAGACACTCCCTTCATTCTTGTGGGGACTAAAGCAGACTTACGAGATGATGAAGGTAGAGTTTGTTAAACATCACATTTATTTTACCTGTAATTAATTCTTTAATTTCAATTTAAAAAAACAGAGACAAAGCTAAAATTAGCCAAAATTAAACAGCGACCAATTACTCCAGAAATGGGGTCTCAACTGGCCAAGGAAATAAAGGCTGTCCGATACATTGAGTGTTCTGCTTTAACTCAGGTATCAAAATTATTCAGATAATAATGTACTGATTGTGAACTAATTTGAAATTAATAAAATATTTCAGGTGAATTTAAATGTCGTCTTTGACCAGGCTGTCATCACAGCCAAGAGATTTAAGGACAGACCAAGAAGAAAATCTAAATGTCTTTTACTTTAAAGAATTACTTGTACGACATAATAAACATTTAATTTTATGAAATAAGTACACTAATAAATTACGTTTTCAAAAATATGTAGAAAATGAAGTCCAGCAATTAATTTGAGACGTATATTATGGATTTGTTATTCATGTTCCTTCTCTTCCTGTCAATTCATTGGAGAAGCATTGACCCCCAACTTCTTTTCTACTTTTATCATAACAGCCAATTTATTAACAATAAGCCAATCGATACAACTTCATTTTTTCTTCAGAATTGCCATTTCCTCTAAATCTCCTCTACAACGTACCGAGAGTCTAAACTGTTTCCTATTTTTGTCACATTAGTGAAGGGCCAGGGCTAGGGATAATGATAATTTGAAAACAATTTAATTTTACAATCTACACGACTGTCATGTTATTTATTGAGGCTCATGCCACCACATTTGGCTGACATGATTAAATGATGTAAATCTTTACGATAAAAATCTATTTATATGTATTTTTAGTTTTGACCAATCAATGATCGATATCAAGAAAATTAATCATCAATTGCCTTCAAATTGAAAATGGATTGTCTATTAATAGGAGAATTCTTAATGGGAAGTGGGAAGAGGTCGACACGTTTTGTCCATCATTTTGGAGAGATGACACAAATTTCAAGAGTCCTAAATTTAATGTCAATTCCCTCATGTCACACAAAGAGAGAGAGAGGTGTGTGGTGAAATTGAATGAGAGAAAAGGTTGAAATTAATGAAGTTCTGTTCATTTTGTTATTTTTACAATGCTCGTAGTTTTCCCATGAAAAACTCTATAATTGTGTGTACTGACGACAGTTAAATGTATTCAATTTACAAGTAGACTCTCTTGTAGATTGCTGTCTCTATAAAAAAGAGAGACAAGATAATATTTTCTATTATAAAAGTAGTTTTCACCTTGTCACCCATTTTGACTAGTCAAAAATACAATAAAGAAAGTGGGCACAAAAGAAATTCAATGTACTTTCTCCCATCTCAAATTGTCATGTAATAAAAAGATGTGTTAAACGTAGTCAAACGTATTTTTAAAAGGTATAGAAATATTTCCTAGACTTTTGACAAGTCCATGGGAGCAAAAATGTGTTTACAGATAATTTTTTCCTGAAAAATGAAATGAGCGTAGCCTTTTTATTGGTTACTTTCTCCAAAATAATTCTTAGTCATTTCATTTTAAATCCTCATTTGTATGTACAAGTAGTAGAATATAATGTTTACAATAAAAATAATAAAAATAAACATTTTGATCAGAGTTCCAAATGACGGGATGAAAGTACTTTGGTAGAATAATTATTGAAGCGTATCTAATAAAGGAAGTGGAATTAATTTGTAAACTTGCAGGCACATGTACAATAAAAGCCCAAGGACAAGTTTTTGCTTATTGTCAACGCCCCCAAAAGAATTTTTGTAGTGTGAAAATTAGCATAACTATGACTAAATTTTTAAGTTTGTTCTTTTGTCATCCAAAACATAAAAAGTTCTTTTTTTTGCTCCATAAGTTTTTTGTCATGCTCATGAGTCATAGTACATGAGGGGTAGAAATTAGAATATTTAAATAGTTAAAAAATAGTTAAGGTTTGCTATTTACGTTTAAGTTGCATGCAAATATCATTTTATTAAGTAGTTTTTATTCTTAAACGACAATTTCGGTTTATTTTACATTATTATGGTATTTATATTTTTAACTTTAAAATAATAATTAAATTTTACATGAAATTTTAAAGTTGATGAATATTATTATGATAAGATAAAAAAGATGAACACAAAACAATTTGTCCCCATAGTTTTAGTTGTCTCAAGAGACACGGACAGAGAGAGAGAGAGGAATTTTACAGCCTGTTAGAGGGACAAAGTGGAAGCGGAAGTTGAAAGCGTGTCAAAAAAATGTAAGACTCACAAATATGATAGATAAAATATCAAAAGAACAAGAATGGCGTCAGGGGGGATGGAGACATAAAAGAAAGAACATGCAATAAATTGTAATTTCTTCCGTCTACAAATAAAAACAAAATACAAACCCAATCATTTACTTTCCAAAAAGTTATACTCCCGGCTTTTTTGATGATGGTCATTTATAACTCCTAAAGTACTCAAATTATACCCCTTGTAATGTAAATTCATACGCATTTCGAGCCTTGAATAGAAGCACACGCACATTTTTTTTCTAAACATGATTTCCAATGGTCACAACATGAAAACATTGAACATTGTCTTTTGTTTTATCTTTTCTCCATAGTCCGTGTGGAATTTTCCAGCCCAGTTTGCATGTCAGTCATGTTTACCTTTCGTTCTTTTTTTGTCGTAGAAAGTTTTCTAGACAAAATTCTGGATGAGTCAGAAATATTATTCAAATACAAATGCAAATACTGAAAATAATATGAACGCATTTGCACCATCATTACGCCAAAAAGTACAAAGTACAAACATTATCTGTAGCTTTTGATTTCGCTCATGCGATCAAACTAAAAGTAAAGTTACTAGTTAAATTCTAAATTCTCGAGGGACATGAACATGATTATGGAATATTTTTTGATCAACATGTAAAATTGGAATTTAAATAAATTTTGTGTTATTTCAATCCAGCATAAGAGTATGTGGATGCATAGATTAAATTAATTAAAGAAAAAATGAGATTAAGAAGCCACTTTTGAATATGATGGGAATTGTTAATTGACAAAATTAATTTATTTTCGTTGACTAATTCTCAATGTATACAAATATGTGGGTATGTCCTAAAAATACTTTTGCTTATAAAGTCAAACAATTACTGTCCATCAAAAAAATGAAGCCATATGCGAATATGTCGGACATTGAATTGGAACCCACAAAAAAATTGGGTAAAAGCCTTGTCAATCCTATTAGTACTAATACTTTCCTTCCCATAAGAAGTAGAGAGAGAGAGAGAATAAAACTTTTGACATATTCTTTGTAATATTTCAAGGAGTGTACATAAGTACGAGTGGTCCCTCATTCATCAAGGTAAACCAATGAAGAAAAACGGGGAACTGACCAAGGAAGAGGGATTTTGCCAATAATAATGTCAAGTAGTTTCCATTGAGAACCGACATAAATATCCTTTCGATGGAAATAAAAGGCGGCGGCTGGAATTTTATTGACACTTGAATAGAACGGTCCTCCTCAATAGGGACGAGAGAGAGTTGAATATTATGCAAGTTTGTCTATATCTCCACTGTTGTTATTGTTGTCCAATTCAATATTTTTACGCTTTTAGTAGTGTCCCATTCTATCCAATTATTTTTACTTGCATTCAATTGCATTGGTGAACCACATATACAACATAAATACCATTATTTCATTCCAAAGGAAAAGGATATTATTTTGACTGTACATAACATGGACACACCACACATAGAATTGACAAAAAAAATTAAAACTTGATGATTGTGACAAGAGGGTAGATTTAGACCAATTATTTCCATCCCCAGTCGTTCCAACTCTCATTCCATTGAAATTAAAACTCCAAAATTTTGAGGGGTATAAAATAAATGGTCATGTGCACCAAATTGTGAAATGAGTTCCATTTCCATTGAAAAAAAGAGACAAGGACTAGAAATTTCAATCTTGTGGAGTATTTACTGATGGAGATGGAATGGGAGATAAATTTATGATACAAAAGATGGACAAAAAGTTAAGAAGCACTTGTTCGTGTTTCCATATAAGTTGACTCACTTGACAATATTAAAGAGCCTCACTCAATAGCTGTATTAGAGTACATATACTGATATGTAGTAGACTATACAGTTAAATATACATAATTCATCATTAAACACTAAAGGATAGCGTGTGCTCATGCTTTAATCTACGTCCGGAATAGAAGAGGGAGGGGAGGGAAAATAGTTACACATTGTGTGGAGTATCTGTACATATTATCATGATGTACAATTCAATACAAAAAAGGAGAAAAAAAAACTTTCTGAGAAAAAAGTGTCCCCAAGTCCATCTTTTTTTAGTCATGCCATGTTCATCATGTTTTTTCATATACAAAATGGATCTATACTTTGAGTGTAATTACCTTCTTATACAAATCTACTGATATTACATGTAGAGAGAGAGAGAGAGAGTCTCTGTATTAAGCAACTTACATAAAATTGTATACTGGAACAAGTGCTCACTCTCCCTAGTGTATGTGCTCCAGGTGAATATAAAAAGTTTGTTCATAATTGATGATGGACATGGTATTCTTCGGTTGACAATAACACGGTTCACTATTTTTCTATAAAGAAAGTAGGGGCCAAATACCCGGCTCGTCTGTTAGTCTTTTTTTATGTACAGTACAGGTGATTGTGATGGTGATGGTATTTTTTTCCAATAGATATACTCACTCATGTGTGTGTGTGCATTTGGTCCTTGCAAGTTTTTTTTTTACAAGGACCTCAACTTGTAGATGAGAGGGTTGTAAAAAAGCATGTAATTTGTAGAGACATGAGTCGTAAAAAAAGGCCCCCTTGAAAATAAAGATATGTATGAAAATGTACAACATTGTGTGTACAAGAGCATGAGTTGGAATACAATACGCTTTTTTTGACGTATTATACAGGTGATGTCATAAGAATGAGTTGTCCATCTGGAAGAAATATTCTCTATAACCAATTTTCCCTTTCCCTTCGTCTCTCTCTCTGGCTATTGTCATGCAGTACAATACAAAGTTACTCTCCTAAAAAATAATTCAACTTGGTGTGTCTGAAGGGAATGAACCCCCCTCCTGGTGCTCCCATTGTCGAATCCACAATAATTTTGTGAGCCAGTTGACATCCGGAACTATTCTATTCTCTCAGTGTTGTGCGCCCTCCCTGTATATGACTACCTACACAATATTTTGTAAAGTGGTGTGTACATCCGTAGTCAAAGTTCAGTGGAGAGAGAGAGAGACGAAGGAAATTGTGGAAATGTGAAATTAAAGTCTTTAAATAGTGTAAAGGTTAACTCTACAGTCTTCAACTTGATTCTAAAAAGATGTGACGTCATTCCAAAAAAGAATTATGTAATCACATAGATCACCATTAACACTATGTTTAATTTTATCCTTGTGTCTGTCTTGTCCTCCTCATTCAATTCTTGATTCTTGGTAGGGAAGGGAGCTAGAATTTTGCTGAAAGGAAGGGTGGATTTTATATTTATTTGTGTGGGTGGTGGTCTGTACTGTGGTGTGTACTTTTAAAACATTGTTGGAAATGTTGAATCTGTGAGAAATTTCCGTGTATAAATTCTTGTCACGTGTTTACATTTTTAAAACTCTTCGTGTGTTGTGTCGCTCACCAATGAAAATGGAGGTGAAGTGCATGTATTGAGGCAAAAATAATTTACAAAAATCTTTTTTATTTTTAAATAATGAATTGGTGTCTCCAGTCCCCACAAGACACGATGAACAAGAGTGAGTGAATCCACTTTCATTTTGTGTAATGTCATGAGTCCAATGTCATGAAAAAAATACACAGAGGCAAAAGTCAGGCAAATTCTACTCGTTGGAAGAAATTAATTATCCCAATGTGTCAAGAAATTAGAGGAATTTTGTTGACAAATATTTTCCTATTTATAAAGAGGATTAGCAAGACATTAGGGAAAATATAATCACATTAAAAAATGGGTGCAGGTGCCTCTAGACTAAACTCATGGGGAAAAATGTTATCAAGTGCATGAGGGAAAAAAAGTTTGTCAGTGTGCCTTGGACAATGCGTCGGTCTACTGGGTCCCTCTGAGAGTAAAGATATTATTGGAATGTTGTGTGTAAAATTTGTACAACAAACAAGTTTTTCTTCTTGTTTACATTTACTTCTTCCCCTCCACCCTCTTCATAATTTCTTGACAAGTGTGTGCTTACACTGCATTGTTTGACCCTCTTCCTAGAAACTTCTCATCTAATAGAAAAAATCATGGGAATCAGTGAATCACGTTCAAGTTGGGTAATATTTTTTTACCTCATTTATAATACAATTTTTGATTTTTTTCAAAGTCATTTGCAGCTGTTTAGATTAATTAACTAAAATTATTAATATTTAAGATGGGCTTGTACAGATTTTTTTTTGTGGGTTTATCAACTTGAAAATTTTGAGATTGGACAAGTACCCAGAGAGAGAGAGAAAAAAAGAGGTTATTACAGATGGTGGAAGTATATAAAGTGGTGTTATTTATGTAGTTTGAATAGATTCCTAGCGTGTGTCAGGCAAAGAGGGAAATGGAAGGGTGAATTAATGTCCTCATGATTTTCCTAGTGTAAATATATGCATATGTTGTATACATATTCATATAACTCTCCATCTCTAATAAATTAAAACTATTTACAATGTAATAGGGAATATGGGGCTCTGTGGGGAGATAAAAAATTTGTCTGTCTCTCAATTTCTTTCTCTGGAAAAAAGTTCCTCTGTTAAATATTGATGGAATTATTTTATACCGATACACTTTTTCATGTCAACTATGCATATTTTATTTGAACTAAAAAACACATAAGCTCCTCAAGAGACCACCGATTTGACCTGTAAATTGACCTCTGAAAACAATTAAATTCCCTTCAGTCTCTCCTCAGTCCAGAGAAACTCTTGGATGTGGGAAGTTTTGAATTTTGTCTAATAATTGAATCGATGTATAAATAATTTTAATAATTGTATTTTTAGAATTTCAGTAGTTTTTTATATTAATTCAGTTTGTGATCTTGCGCCGTTAATAAGGTCAAAATGCAAGAATATTGTAGCTCCAATAGTAGGCGATTACAGGTAGACAATAATATTTTTGTTGTAGCTTGAATTTGCATTATAACACACTAATACCCTCTAAGCTGTAAAAATACAAAAGGGTCAGAGGGAACGATTATGTCAAATAATTTTGAGAGGCCAATCAGTTTTTTTGCGCCCTGCGGGCAAATGTGAGGAACTCACTATTTGTTTTATGCCATATTTATGAGTCTATTTAACTCCAATTAGGTTTCCTCGTATTCATTTTTTTCTATTGCAACCAGTTGAATGTCGATTGCATCTCTACATACATGACAAACTTTTTTTTTGTTATGACTATTGAGAGAAAGACTTTTTCCTTTTCCGCTATCGTCAGCAGTAGGGACTACTGTAGCAATATTTTTGCTGATCAAGCCAAAATTGGGAACCCTAATAATATACGATGAAGAAGCCAGCATGTGTTTTGCTGACTTTGAGAAATGTTTGTTGTTCTTGAATCACTCTCTCTCTCTGTGTCTGTTCTGTATGAACTCAAATTAAAACGAAGTACAAATTTATCTAGCATGTGCAAAAAATGTAATGACAATATTCTATAATTGCAAGCAATGCAGATTGAAATTTCGGAATCATATATAATTTTCTTTTTTATGACCATCAGCTTACATGGCTTAAATAACTAGCAAAATTTTTTACTTTTTCTATTTTCAATCTTGAGACAGCACAGTTTTCCCTTGTGGCTTGTGCAAGTTTTTTTTTGTGAATTTTAAAACCAAGTCTTAAGTGTTTAAATAGAGTTCATAATTGTCATTTGTGAAGGTTCACTAGAAGAGAGATTATACTTGGCCATGATCAATCAAGAGGGTGCAGTTGCATAAGATAACTAGTACAGTGGTTTTTAAATAGTTAATATTGAAGAGATGAAGTTTTCTTGACATAACTCTTGACTCAAGGTTTAACACTCAGAGACTGCGTTCGTTTTTATAATATTAGGAGAGTGGATATGCTATTTTTTATTTGTCAAATTTGTAATGGAACATGTACAAACATATTATATAATATAATATAGTAATATATTATATTACTATTATTTTTCAGTCAATATCCCATGTATTTCGATTTTATGTCATCATTTTTCGTTCTATGGCAAGAACTTGAAATATAGAGTTGGATTTATTCAGAAATTTTACTAAATTATAAGTTGACATATTAGTACATCTCCTTTTTTGTACAAATTCATTTACGTTCTGTTTAGTGTGGTTAATTTTGATTTTTGGTGCTGTTAAAACATGACAGATATAGTTGTGGAAGATTGACATAGAAAAATAGTTCATGAGAAAACTGTTCTGTACTCTTCACATGTAAATATTTGAATAATTAGGGAGTAAACTACACAAGTACAAAACAAATAAAAAATTCAACCAAGAAATTCACGTGTCAGAATGCCATAGACAGAATCTGTAGTAAATGATTCACTTAAGTACGAGAAAGGGAATATCAATTATAATAATTATTGTCAGTGGTTAGAAAGATGGATACAAATTGCATGTATTTTAATTAAAACTAATTAAATCTTGTTTATATTTCATTTACATTTATCAGTATTTATCAGTAGACGGTTTTTAAATTACTGGCACAAAATATTATTACAACTTGCAGTCTTGCTTCTATGTACGTATGTATCAGAGTTAGCATAATATACCGCTACATAATAATTTTTGTCATACAAAATGACAGGAAATGGTAGTTTAACCACATCGAAACAGGATATTGAAACAAAATCTGCGAAATTTCTTACAAACTAATGGATATTCGCTTGTCCAAAAATTTATTGTACTCAAAAAGCTTCTTAGAAATTAGAGAAAATATTAGAATCATGTTTCAGAAAAGTACAAAAGAAATGATAAAAATTGATTAAATAAGATAAATGTGAATAATTAATTTTTATTTTATTTTGACGTTTTAGGCTCTGAGACGAAGAGTTATTTTAGATTGAGTGTTGGAGATTGATGAACGTTATTTGAGAGGGAAAAATAAAAGTTGGACGGATTAAATAGTCACTGATGGAAGGTGTACTACTGGATGGAAAATGCGATTGCATTTAAAGTCAAGATTTTCACAACATCGGTCCTCGTCTTCTCCCTCTTTGATGACCAAGTGGTGGCTATTCTTTCAGTGCATTGGTGGTCATTCAAAACGTAGTTTTTTAGTTTGGCTAATTATAATTAGTTATTCCCTTGGCGCCTTTTATGCCTACAGTGTCTTTAATTATGATCCATCGGACCGTCAAAACATTGGAGATTCATTCAGAAGACGCGAGTCCGATTTTCAAGATGAGAAGGACCAGCAATTTAATTTTCAAGTATGTGCCTTCAACTTTTGAATATTTAATTGTAGTTTTAATTAAATGTTAAAAACTAAAGTTTTGCTCATATTTTTTTTTCTTTATGTAGTTCAACGAGGACAGGAAAAGAATATTACTTTGGACAAAATTCTACAAAGAAGATACTCTCACGAGGTCCGGTAATTTTCTTTTAGAATTGATTATTTAAATTAATTCACCTAATGAAAATTTTGATTGTCATTAATTATAATTTCATTTGCAGTTACTGCATTCGACCGGATACTCTGAGACAATGTCCATATTCAAAGTGTGAGTTTACTACTGACAAAAAACTGTTGAGGTCAAGTGATGCGGTCGTCTTTCATGGCAGAGATTTATCTGGTCAGAGAACGTAAGTGATTTATTTATTATAAGCAACTAAAAATCTCAGTTTAAAATTTTAATTAATATTGAATTTCTTTTGTAAATCACTGAAACAGCATTGAAGGCTTTAGTGACAAGTACATTGAAAGTAAGTAAAAAATGAAACTAATTAAATTGGATACTTCTAAATTACTTTATGTGGAAAAAGATAACTACTGATTTTTCTAGTGCCTAGATATCGTTCTGAATACCAATCCTGGATATTCCTCATGTTTGAAGCCCCAGGTATAAATTTTAAAAAATTGTACTAATAACTGAAAAACTTTTTTGGTCAACATAAATTTAATTGAAACATGATTTTCAAATAAAGTCCACACATGGATTAATCTGGAGCCTTTTGATAACGATTTCAATATGACGATGACTTATCGTTCAGGTTTGCACTTATACTTATAATTCAATGTTAAACAGTTTACAATTAGAAATAAGAAATAATATGTTTATTCAATTTTCTGATTTTACAGACTCTGACATTTATATTCCGTATGGTAGAGTGATACCAGTACAAATGACCAGTGACCAAAATGATGTTAGTCTCAATAACAGTCCTGGTAAAGTCTTCAAAGAATTCAGTACAAAGTGAGTGACCTTCATACTGTATGTAATATAATATTAAATCGTAATATTTAAAAATAAAAATTAATTAATTTTGTCTATTATTTTAATTTCTACAGGAAAAAAAGACTGGTTGCTTGGTCCGTTTCGAATTGGTACGTTTATTCACAATAAAGTGGCCATGAAATTGTAATTAATTATGAAATTATTAGTAATTCACAAACCTCTTGGTTTAATTATCTTTTTTTAGTTACAAAACGCCAAGTCGTCGTAATGAAGTTGTACATGAGCTTCACAAGTATATTTCCATCGGTGAGTAAATTAATTATTCCATAATAAATTATTATGGAATAATTATTCATCTGCTATATAATTAAATTAATTAAATGTATAATTAAATTTTACAGACATTTATGGAGACTGTGGAAGTTACAATTGCACGCCTTATTTGTAAATTTCTTCTTACAATATTAAATTCAAAGGAATAACGTATATTTAATTTCACTAACAATTATGTTTTAAATTAACTTTGGACAGGAGCTTGTGTGACTCTGGTCTTGTGTGTCATCAGTACCTTGCTGAAAAGTACAAGTTTTACCTTGCATTTGAGAACAGTCTTTGTACAGAGTACATCACAGAGAAATTCTTCGACTCACTTTACGTTGGAATGGTCCCAATTGTCTACGGTGGTCATGGCTATGGGGATTATTCTAGAGTAGCTCCTAAGGGTAAAAATGTTCAGTATTTAATTAAATCATTTGAAAATAATTTAATTAATGATTACTTGTACAGGTTCTTACATTGATGCCAGTGTGTTTCCAACAATGAAATCATTGGCAGATTATTTACACTATTTGGACAGTCACCCATTGGAATATGAAAAGTATTTTGAGTGGAAAGAACATTTTAGAGTGACTATCTCTTATTTTGACGATGCCTGGTGTTCTTTATGTACAAAATTATGGACATCCACTGTCAACTCCAGTAGTACCCCTCGATCTCCGACCACTGAAAATAATTTGTGGAGTAGTAGTAGTACTGGCAGTAAAACTAAGATTGATATTGTTCGACGACAAGTGAAAAATTTAACTGATTGGTGGTTTCATAAACAGTCAAATGCAACTTATGGAAATTTGAAAGAAAATGCCTGTCTCAGTCCTACTCAACTTAAATGGGACAGTAATATTTTTTCTTTTTATGGATTCATTTACTATCCCAATTACTCGGTCAAGATCGGTGTCATGTACGGTCTGTTTTTTATCCTCATTTCAGCCCTTTTACTGTGTATTCTTCGATCTATAAGAATCCGAATTTTATACAAAGACAGAGGCAACTAAATGCAATTTTAGTTTTATTTTTAATTATGTTGTTTTTTTATATTGTAAGTCAATATATAAATATATGTAGGTAGGTATTAATTGCAGTTACAAATTGTGATTCACAAAGAAAAAGTCAATTTTCAAAACTCTTAACCAATGGATCATGAATCTAGTATTGAGACCAAGAATTTCTTAAAATTATGATATTTAATATTTAATGTACAACCCTTTTTGTAATGGCTTTATATACTATGTCAAAAAATCAAATAATAAAAAATATTTAAATGACAAACTCTACATTAGTAAATTCAATTTAAACTATTCAAAGTAACAATCTTGTTTTAGACAAATATAAACTGGTGAATAAAATACACAAAGACAGTGAGTAGTTTTAATTTTTTAAAATGAGGTCAACGGCCTCAAGGTCATGTAGAACTAGGTACTTATTTTTTGTAGCTTTCTGGAGCTAGATCGCTACTAAAAAGTTCCGATTATTTTAATTGGTCAGTGAATGAGACATTAAATAACATTAAAGAAAAATAAAATTTATTTTGACAAAAAAAGATAATTTTGACGAATAATAATTAATTTGTAAATTCATTGGACGGTTGAAGTACTTCAACCATCCATTTTTTAATCTGAAAAATTAAATAAAGAATTAATTAAAATAAATTGATAAATTCAACTGACAAAGACAATTTAAATTCTATTTATGATCCTAGTCCCTATTTTTTTGGCCTCTTCTGTAGTCATTCAACGTCCTTCCACGACAGCTTCCACTGGATACTACTCTCAGTCCTGTCAAATTATAAAATTTGAAAGATTTAAAACACTTCTGAAATGTTTTTTTTAAAATATTTTTGAAAATAATTAATCGAGAATCTCACGTCGCACTCTCTCCTTTGCGCAATTAAAGCGACACAAACTAGGATAAGTGACGCCATTGTTGGCACATATTGGTGAGTCATTTGCATGTTTGCAGTCACAAACTCGAGTTGACCTCTTGACACGCTGTTAATATTGAATAAAAATGTATTAAAAATTGAATTAATTAAAACAAATATTTTGAAAATATTACTTCCAATCTTGAGGCGTCTCCTTCTTGTACAATGAATAAGAGGAAAAAGGCCAAAATAAATCCAATGGCCATGCAAATTCTGAAGACAGACCCCATTTTTAGAACTTCTGAATAAAAATAATTTTAATTCACCTTTTTTGACATTTAAATTTTTAATTTCAACAAAAAGTATTTCAACTTTACTTACTACAGTTTGGAAGAAGAATGAACAAAGTTAGCAGAAGGATTCTTCTAAAAATCTGTGATAAGACTAAAAACGAGCGACATGGAGAGAAATAAAAAGATAAAGAGAGGAAGTTCAAAAGTCACTGTGAAAATTTTCTTGAAGATAATGAGACACAACTACGTCTCTGTTAATTGACTAATCGTATTATTTATCATTTTTTATGGACTGGGGTCTATGTCAGCCGTGGAGGAGGAAATGACCAGGGTCACTCGACCACACAAAGATATCACTGGGAAAATTATATTTTGTTTATACCATTGCGGAATTACTTTTGTAGCCTGTGGTGGTGAATGACAATGAGATAAATTATGTAAATTACAAAAACAAGAGTGCAGACTTTTCATTTTTTGTATTGTCTTTCATTTTGGCGAGTCTCTGTGTCCGATAAACAAATAAATGAACAATAGAACAACAAACATAGCCAGTTTTTCGTAGAAACTTTAGCATAACATTTAATAATCGTAAATTGATTCACAGGACAGTGTAATAAAATGTATTTAATTTACAATTGTTTTCCAAGTCAATAATTGGGAATGATTGAGGATTCCTCAATTTGAGGAATATTAAAAATATTTATTAAGTATGGAATCATGTTAGCATACACGGGAAAATTGATATGTATTGTAATATAATGTAAGTACAATTTTAAATGGTATAAAATTAAGTTGAATATTTTATAACCTGACAATGTCAGGCTCACATATTACAAAACATTTAGTAAACAACCTTCTGTCTTGAAATACATTTAAACTGTTGATCAGTCAAAGGCTTCCATTCGTAGCCAAGAATTTTTTCAATCTCTGTAGCCATTTTGTCATAACATCTACAATTTAATTTAATCCATAAGGTAAAATTGTCATTAAAGTCTAAATTGTGAAAAGTAAAGTCACACTTTTTTAGCAAGGCGTTTGAACGAACATAAAAATATTTTAAATTGGGTGACAGTGATGCCAGTAATAACGCAGTACTGGTACTAATTTTTTCTCGGATGATCTGTATACATAACAAATAATGATATTACTTTAACATCAAAGATACGAATTTTTATTTAAATTATGTTGACTTACAAGAGTGGTGATGTAAGGACACTTTCTACAAAGTGAAAGCAATGGACCGTCTGCTCTCTCACTAAACTTTCTTGACCCTTTGAGTTTTCAAATTAAAAAATTGTAGTTACAATTTTTACACAGAGGATTAATTATCATTAATTAAATAAATACCTGTAAATCTAGGCAGCCCTAAATGTCCATACTCCTCCAGTGTATGACTGTAATATTCTATCGTCGTCAGAATGGATGACCAATTAACCTGTACAAAAAAATTATTTATTTACTACATTATCTTTTTCAAATCACATTAATATTTATGTTAGAATACCTTTGTCACAGGACAGTCGTAGATTACAGAAGTTACTGGGGCCCCTTCCTGCCAAAGTATCTCTCTGTCTAATTTCCCCATGATTCTGTACAATCAAAATGGGGTTATAAAAAACTGCAAAAAAAATTGTAATTTTTATCAAAGGACCTTAGTAAGACTGGAAATCGTCGACCAACTTTTTGCCAACTTTTCGAGTCGACAGGTACAGAATATTCAGTGTATTCATTTTGAATAATGTATATTTTTTCCAGAGTCTCGACACTACTCAACATTTCAATTACTTCATTGCACAAATTTTGAGGGCTTATTTTCAAAATTCGGAGATTGACAAAAACCCCAGGATGAAGTAAACTGTAGTCTGATTTTGTGGCATTTATCAGAGTTAGTGTAGTTAGAGTGTCTGTATGAGAGACACAAACTTCATCTAAAAGATGAAGAGCTTCATAAGGTTCAAGTAGAAGGTCTATCAGTTCTAAATTTCTTAAATGAGTCAAATTTGTCATCAGTCTTTTTAATGACTGGAGCATTTCTCCACCTATTAAAGAATTTTATATTGTATTTATGTCTATACATTTTATATTTAAATATAATTAGTTTTTGAGATTTTCAATTTTTACCTGTCCCATAAACGAGTTGCTCTTGTCTACTTGCCATATTACACCAGAAAATAAAGCGAAAAGAATGAACTTTGTAAAGGCAAGGAGTTACATTGTCAACTAAGGAAAAAATTACAAATTATTAATTTAATGCAATTTCGGGACATATTTTAACAGGCACTGTATAATAGTTTATACCTTGAAATCTCTCGGCATAGTAGGAAAGAAGCATCATAAATTCATAAATATTAAACAGATTCCAGACTGGCCTTAAAACTAAATTCCGAATGTATTTTCCAATTCGATAAATACAAGCTTGGGTTCTGAGATGGTCCAGTCGATGCTATAAGCAAATTAAAATGATAGACAATATTGCATAATTCTGAATCATGTCTGTTTTGATTCAAAACTTTTGAATACCTGCCAACCACTGTAATAATTAAATTTTCTTCTTGTCAAGGTTGTGTCATCAAACTCCAGAGTATGCCATACTCGTTGAAAATAAAATGCCTTGAAATTAAATGACATTGTGTGAATAAAATAATATCTATTATTCTAGAAGATGATAAGATATAACGATAAAAATAATTATTAGTAATTTCTTACTCGATGCCATTGTCTACACACAAGGGAAGCAGAATACCGGTCTCTAACTGACAAAAAACTGAAAATTTGTTCAATGACTAAATCAGGAAGAAAAGCAAAACCATCCACATTTTCTCCCCTCTCGACAACTTTTCCCTTGGCCTTTTCTTGAGCCAATAAACGACGATTCATGACATCAGTGATAGTTAGTATTTGAAATGGGTCACCATCATCAAATTCTAGAATTTCAAAAAGTTAAGATCAATTTTAATGTTAATTTAATATGCTGTTACATACAAAAAAAACTGCAGAGAAAATAATGACAACAAATTACCTTCCTCAACATTAGCCCACCCGGTACTGTCCATTGTCACTAATTAATCTTTGCTAGTGATCAAATCTTTGTAGTAAGTTGGAACAGAATAAATTATATTATAACTTCAAACAATAAATTATTGTCAATAATGCCAATCCAAAATTTTGGAAAGACAAAGTCGTAGTAAAAATAAAATACAGACACATGGAGTAGACAAAAATATCTGAACATAATATCTGTAAAGGACGCAACGAAAGTCATGAACCTTAGCCAAAATTAGTTTGAGCCACTGTACTATATATTATTAGGATTGTACATATATTAGCTTGTTGATATAGCATCACTCTTGTCGGTGTTTGCATCTTGCAATGTGTATGCATCGTAAATAAATTTCTGAAAATAAACCCGGGTAGAAAAAGACCAAGAGCTCTATTCAGTGAGTACATTCATTTTCCCAACAGATGAAACTGACATGGTCAATTTCTGTTGAAGGTTTGAGGAATCATTTGTTGCCCCTTTTTAATTAATTTTACAGAAAAAGAGCACATTTTAATTGTCTGATAGAAAACATTTAATTCATTTTCTGTCAGCCATTCGTCATTTATGTAGCGTTGTTGTTTTACAACAAAAGGTGTAGGTTTGTTTATTATCAATCAATCTTTTGACGACTCTAGAGTCATTGCATTGTTGTGTAGGTAGCTTTTGAAGTCAATAGCATTAAATATAGGTATGAAACAGCAATGTTTATTGTTTTGACTTGCATCAAGTCTAATGTTGATTAAACATTCAGTTAATTTTCAATGAAACTTTTTCATAGAGTAAACTGAAGACGCTCATGAATTCAAAAAAAAATCCAGCCGCAAACTTGTCATAATTTTCCTCTTGGTTTTTGGAGATTTTAGCAAGAGGTATATTTAGTTGACATCATCTTTTTGTAGATTAATCATGCTTTTCAAATTGTGAAAAGGTCCTTACTAATTTCTGTGTATCATTTTGCCGATTTTTTTGTCTTTTTTTTTGAAGTACAAAAAATTAGTATTTTATGCATAATACGCATTTATAAAAATAACTTCGTGCTATTTAATTATCAAAAAAAAAAGAAAATATGCGTAACAACAAAGTTCAACATAGCTTCCAGCATCATCGAGGTCGTGGAAAAAGGAATAATAATAGAGGAGGATTTCATGGACAAGGTCAAAATCATGGCAATAATTGGTCATTCCAACAACAACAAACTCAAGGAATTTATCGTAATCCGAATTTTGATTTTAACCAAAATCAAAGTCAAATGCATCCACGGTAATTACATAATTTTATGAATTATGAATTTAAATAACTTGAGATATTTATATTACAAAATGTTATAAAATAAACAATAGTGTCGTTTAAGTGTAAACAAAATATTAGAGTCATGATTTATGACATATGTTGAAACTTTGTATGAAACAAACTTTATTTTTGGTTTGTAAATATTACTAATATTTCTAGACAACATTCTTTTGGATCAAGAATTCAGCGTACAATAGGAAGACACTCTCCTTTTCAAAAAAAGAATGTGATTGTTCAAAGGGAGAGTGAAGTAGTTCAAGGAGGTTCCATTGTTCTTGATAATAACTTCGTTCCATTGGTTATGAATATTAATAATAATAATTTTCGAAAACAAGATAATATTCACAAAGGTATTCAACATGGTACTACTAGTAATGTCGTCAAAACAATCATCAACCGACCGCAACAACCCCCACCCGATTTCAACAAAATCTACAATGGAAATTCATATGATAGTAGTAGAGGTCGGCGTGAGGACAAGTTTAGAACTTGTCTCAATTCCATGAGTACTGGCTCTTTACTTGTAGCTCCATCAAACAACTCTTTCAGTTCTAGTGTGACTCTACCAAGAAACAATCGTTTGCTCGTGAACAAGGTATTGAAACAAATTACACAAGACTAATGACTAATTAATACTAATAAACTAGTAATTTAATGGTAAGAGTTGACTATTCAACACACATAATTATAGGTGGAACAATCTTGCTCCATGCAACCAGCGACAAAAATCTCGGGAAGCAGTCAACAACAACAGGTCATGACCATCAATGTCAAGGATCAGATGAAGCAGCCAGCAAAACCATCTTTTACAAGTATTATTCAATCTACCGAGAGAATGTTGATGAAGCACGGAGCCTATGATCGAAATGAGACAAATAAGTCAAATCGAAAGACTTTAGGAAATTCAGAGACTGTATCGACTGTATCAAGAAATTCAAGACAAGATGCTCAGATTGTTATTAACTGGCAAAATCGGCAAGAGCGTAGTCCACCGGGTCCTATTAATTCCACAAATTCATTCCTTCAAAATGAGACTACGGTTCTTCGTAATAGCAGAGGCTTTTCAGAAATAACTCCACTTCAAAAAGGTCCTTCTCATGATAATTTACTGGAACTTGGTAAAAATGGCGGCGATGTTATTCGTCAAAATGATCGTCTCGATTCCAATGGAAAGACTGTAATACTCCGACGTCGTGCTCATTCTCCAATTCAAATGGGTCGTTCCTCAGGAGTTTCAACCAATTCACACCAGCCACAGTATCCGGTTCAGTCTTCAGCCATTAGGTATGTTTAATATTTTTTGTCCCATACATATAAAGAAAATTATTTTACATGGTATGGTGGTTTTTTTTACATTTCTTTTTAAGCTTGACTGAATTTAATTTTTGTATTCAATTTTGAAGGGAACAAAAATGTAACTTGGATATCATTATTAAAAAGTGTACCGGGAGAGATCAAAGTCCATTCACTACTTGGGAGCTTTTCGATGTGTACACTAAATGTATTGAGTCTGGTATCACTGTCCCCTTGGATGACACTTATCCATTGTAATTCTGGTTCATTGCCCAAACCTTTGTCAGTTTGATATTAATCCTTCCTTATGCTCAATTTATTTTGTAGTTATTTACAAATGAATTTATACTATTAATTATCGTAACATTTTGGTCCTCATAGTACCAATGTCTTTGTTATCGTTTGTTGGAGTTCTTCTGCTGACCATGTAGTACGATACGATGTATACAATCAGTTAGAGAAGAACCTTCGTTTTGCTCTCTTTAGTCATTTCGTCAATTATTTATCTACTTACGAGTCAATATTTTTTCTGTACTTTGTATTTTGTACTAATCTAATAATTCAGCTATAATTAATTATTTGATGATGTAAGTATATTGTTATATCGTTTATATTCTTATGTGTAATATAGAATCATTTTATTATTAGGATTTTAACTCTTAAGAAGATTTCAACCCGAAAATATTACTACACATGACTAAATTAGATTAATTAATTTATTGTATATATTTAAACAACAATATATATATTCAAGAATATATTGTATCGCACAAGGAAGTTAACAATTTATTTATAAACTATAATTATATATAAAGTCTTACCTGAGGCGTTGAGCATTTCAAACAATTGCTACACAATTGAAATTATTAGTGTCTGTAAGACACTGCTTAGCTCGTGCTGTAAATTATTATCTTTGAGGTGGGTCAATTTTTTATGCAAATATCTTACAGATTAACAGATGCTATATTATGAGTGTCCTAGTTCGTAATGCTAGTTTTACTTTGCACTCCCTCATAATACGGATCTCTTTTGTTTGTTGAACAAAAATAATGCTGACGAATGAATGTGAAATTTTTGTGTGTACCCATACAAAAAAGCTAACTATCTAAGGAATTTTCAGTGACTCTGGAGCTCAGTCACATTTTAATATTTCTTGCTTCTTGATGCTGTACACTTTTATATATAAAAGACTTTCATCATGTTCATCCTTCCATGAAACCTTGTTGAAAACCAGGTTATAATTAATAGATGGAAATAGATTCAGTTGGTGAATGAGATTTTAGAGTCTCTATGATTATAAATTGTGGTTTTGATCTAAATATATATTCTTCGAATTAAATTAATTTCCTAAAGTTTGGTACACGCTACTATAGATAATCTAGTTAGGCGATACAGGTTATATAAGCGTACACGTACATAATACTCAATTAATTCATTATGTATGTACACATTAAGGGTTGTCGTTCGGAGAAACTTTTTAGGTACATAAATTTATACGGAGAAAAACATAAACTTGGTTCTAAAAACTTTAGAATAATCATATGGTATAGTAAAATATTTACCAATCTAAAAAGTTTCTATGAAATATTCACAACTTTTTAATCAAAGACCTACAAATATCTTTTCACGTGACAAAAATAATAATAAATGGTTATGAATGTTGTGAGAAAGACAATGAAAGAACTTTTAATGTCCCTAAAGATTTTAGTGTACAAATTTCCATACATGACAATCTTCACAACTTTTTTACTTCAACCGTAAGAATTGTAAAAAATTTTTTTTTGGTATTTTACGAATGTACAGTTCTGTTTCGATGCTCATTTTAGGAATTCATCATTCTTTGGTCTCCCAAGAAATTGTCAAAACTATTCTGTCATCTCCATTGTAAATCTGTAAATCTCTCTCTCTCTCGTATTTTTCACTTGTATTCAGCCCTTGAAATTTTGTATGGAAATGAGCATTCAGATTTGTCACACGGTGTATCTGTACGGGCTAGAGAGAGAGAGACGAAAACTATATAAAGTTTATTTTCTGAGTAATCCGAAAATGAAACTTGTTAACTTTCTAGGACTTGGAGACTGTCAACTAAGTTTTTTGAGTGTAATTTATGGAGATTGAAGGAAAAAGGAGGGCATGGGCATGCAAATGCTTGATATATTATTATTCTCAATCCCTTCTTTTTATCCTAATGGAAAAATCTGAGAATTCCACTTCACATTATAAAGGAATCTCTTGTGTCTGTAGGAATTTTCGTAGAATGATTCAATTCCACCAAAACACTTTCCATAAACCATCAACAGCATCCCATCAAGTGGAAGTACATAGATACGAGTACATATATATCCAAATGCTGATGTAAAGAGACTGTAGATGTGCTATACTCATTATTGATTTACTTGTACTACCACGCTACTTTCATTAAATTTAAATACAATTTAATTAACTTGACGTTACTCTCTATACACTCAGAAGTTCAAAGTAGACACTAGAAACTAAACTGGAACAATTATTAACAATGGCAATCGTAAAAAAAAGTCTCCAGTCACTTTTATCAATTTTTTTGACGCTCCATGGAGAGTCCTCGCTTGGTTATAATATTTCCTATATATGTAGTGTTGTAGTTTTCAAATAATTTTTTACTTTTTTTACAAATTGTTCAAACGAACAACAGAAAGAATTTTCTAGCTAAAAATTTATCAACAAAGACAAATCTGAAATGCTGTGCGAGTACACCAACTACATTATGTATAATAGAGAGAGAGAAAGAGAGACTACATAGGTTGGGAAATGTAATGGACTTTGATTTATTTCAAATAAAAAAACCATAGACTAAAAAAAGTACATTGTCACAGAATTCTATTCAATCTTTGTCTCTCTCTCTTTCTCTTGTCATTTGACATAAAACTTTTAATTGCATCAAAAAAAGGGGATAAAACAGAGAGAGAAAGAGAGAGAGAGAGAGAAGTGGTTGGGATTCGGAGAAATGAAAATTGGACTTTCAGTGAAATTCAGCAACCCCGCAATTTCGGTTTCCTGGAAAAAGCCCGAGTGAGCTGAAAGTGGGCATAATGTAAATGTCTTCTATATCTCTCTCTCTCTTTCTCTATTCTTGTTCTTTACCCAAAGGGATGGTACAGATCAAAGAAAACGGATGTAATGCATGAAGCATCCGGTTTCGAGGGTTGAGGCTTCAGGTAGATATGTACATATAACTCATTTCTATCTGTAGGAAGGTAGACGAGAAAAGTAAAGAAAGAAAGAGACAACTTTTATATTCTCCTGCCCAGCTCTTGTAACGACGACTACATTCACTCACTCAGATCCTTTTACTTTATTCTTTCATTCTTTACTTTTACTCCTACTCCTTGAGCTCTTCTCACAAGTTTTCAATGTAAAGACGTGCTTCTTTTTTACTTTTCTCTTCTTTTTTTACTCATACTCGTATCTTTTATAATTTTCCTCAGGTTCTGCATCCCAAGAATTATTCCCTTGATTATTATTCCCACATGGAGACACAATCTCTTTTTTTCTATTTTGAGTATACAGAGAAAGCACAAATTTTTTGACTGCTTTCTGCTGATAAAGACGAGCACACTTAAATTGAGTGTGTGTTTTTTTTGGAACATGGAAATGACATGGAAATTTATAAGAATATTTTTACAGTTCCAATTTAAACTATAAATATATACCTATAGTCTTATTAAAGTGTCGACGATGATGGTTCGATAAGAATAGTGTCAAATAAAATAAATTTGACTCTTTTTCTTCACTTATTTTTTATTTCACTTCAAAACTCTCATTTTTTTCATGGTTACCCCCAACTTGTCATTTTTGATCCATGGACATTTTCGTTTTGTATGCATTTATAATGAAGGTCCTTATAAAATTTTCAGAATTTTTGTCAAGCTTTTTTTCTTGCTCTACTTTCTTACTACTCAATGAAAAAGCCTGTTCTCTTTTCTGTAGAAAATCCAATATGGATAGTCTTTGTTAAAAATAACTCATGTATATTTAATTAAGAGAACATTCATGTCTGAATGTTGAGTTAACTTTCACCACAAAATGGAGAAAAACATTGAAGAAGAAAAAAAGGGACAAAAATGAAAGTTTCGTAGAAAGTCTAAAAGAGAAAATGGGAAAAATAAATTACTAAAGATTTTGTGTGAATCACACCGTGTGTGATGGTTCATAGAATAGTTGTATTTTTCTACAGTAAATTTCTGTATTCTTAAAATGACAGTTTTTTTTCTATTGTAAGTTTTTTTTATAGCAGTCATTTTATTTAACAGTTGATGTTCTAGCTTTGGATTTTAAAATTGAGAATTGTATTTTTACACACATGAAAAAATCAATTTAACAAGGTAGCCTTATATAAAAATTGATTGATTTCCTTATAAAGACTACTGTGACTGTGACTGACACATAACTATACAGACACAGATACTACTTTGCATATAAATTATACCTCCAAGTAATTTCTACAGGTGAATTTAAAATTCATTGACAGGATTTTCACCCGTGTGATTTTTATTGATGATTTTATTCATTCTATCTCCATGTTTATTTCTACAATGTATTATCATTACATGTGTAGTTCTCTGTAGTCATAGACAAATATCTATTCAAGGAGAGAGAATGAAAGATTGAAGGATGAATTGAAGGAACAAGGAGATTACAAGGAGGAGGGGAGTCTCAAATGGAATTCACAGCTTGAGAATTCACTTCCAAGAAAATCATCTCTGTACACTTACAGACACAGGTGAGCCATCATATTTTTTTGATCCATCTCTGTACTACTCTGTAGGTATACATAATACACAGAAATATATTTTAATATTTTGAAACATTAATTTGATAAAAAAAGATTGAAAATTTCTCAGTAATTTTTCTCAATTTTCTTTCCCATCAACTACACTCAAATATTAGTAAATAAATATAAAGACCATTTAATTTTTGTACAATCAAGTTAACATGAAGGAAGAAAAGAATTAATTTAATGTTTAGAAATATTTACACACACAAGAGTTACCTGTACTGTAGTCTGTAGGACTGACAAAGTTTCCTCTCTCTCTAATTACCAATGTATTCATCGTATCAAGTTGTTTAAATTTGAGTGTAAATGGATGGCGGTGTATTTGAGTGTATGAAATTAATAATATTTCTTTTTATATTATTATCATCTTTTAAGCTCTTACTTTACTAAACCAGAGATACTTTTTTTTGTCCCACAATCCTCAGTCCAAATAGCCAACTGCCAAACAAAGAGTCCGAGCGTCCCTCTCTCTCTCCGTTTCATGTGATTGAATGCAGATGAAAATGCACATCATAGACTCACCAGACCATTTCAAATTCTCATAAGTGATTATACATGTATTCACTGTATAGCAGACAATTTTAGTGGATGTGTCTTGTCTAGTAAAGGTAGTCAGGAAGAAAGGGACGGTCGTCTGTTCGTCTCTCCTAAGAAAAAGATGTGAGACGGACTTTTTTTTGTGTGAGATGTATAAATGGGAATGGGACTACTGTCAAAGCCAACACCATAATACCAACAATTTAAATGCGTGACAGAATGGGCGTGGAAAAACAAATTTTAAATTCATTTTGAAGAAACCATTCTCAGTAATAATCATTCAGACTATAACTTCTTGTGTGTCTGTTGATGTTGTACATATTTTATTCTAATATTAATACATGAGATTACATTTAAATTCTTTGTCCCCCCGTGAGTCTCTCTCTCTCTCATGTGGTACAGAAATATACATATTTTTATAAAATGGAACGGGGCTTTCCTGCATCATTGATTCCCACACCTGCATCTCTCTCTCTCGTTTCTAAGTACAGGAGGGGTAAAAGCGTATCTGCAATCTTTAATTTTGTACAATAATACTAATGTCTCATGTACCTCGGAACACTTGTTCCTTTTTTTTAAAGTCTGTGGCGTTTCAATTCCAAGAAATGAGATTCAGACATGATTTGGACAGAGAGAGAGAAACTGGGGTTGGACTGGACTGCGTGAAATAATCAGGGGGACTATTATCTCTCATTGTGTGTGCATTTTATATGGGGAATTACATGGTAGTCTAGATTCTTTATACTGATTAAAAAGACTCTTATATAGATTTATCGGTGACCTCGAGATACCGGTATCATGTAACCACTCAAATTAAAGATCTC